>QRFJ01001133.1:297849-382933 GCA_006176705.1 Cocos nucifera
ATTCTGTCGATCAGATCGAGAAGGGATACCTTAGTCAGAATTTTTAGACTATCTTAAAGAAAAATGGCATAGTCTCTCAATGGACTTCACCTGAAATACCTCAACTCAATGGAATTTCAGAACGAAAGAATCGGACTCTATTAGATATGGTCTGATCCATGATGAGCTTCACAGACCTTCCTAATTTTCTTTAGGGATATAGTCTGTTTAAACTACAATATACTTACTGTTGGGGATAAATTCCGTCTCGTCGAAGCCCGCCCCCGACGCATCAGCCTAATGTAACCAGTTAGACCATGGAAGAGCTTCGACAGATGGGCTTCAGCCGAACTCCCAGTGGCCGAGCTTCTTCCAGCAGGCCGAACTGGTCAGCTCCCGAGCTGTGCTTCCCGTTCCTGCACTCCCAGCATGTTTTGACTGAGCGAGACCGAGAAGGAGGGTACAATGCACAAACAGTCCTTCATTTCTCATTCTGCCGCAGAGGGGCACGATGAGTTCTTCAAATTCGCTGGTTCATCTCCAAGAGCCGCGTGTGTGGTCGAACTTCCACGTAGCGGGTACCTCTCCACGGGTTTCTGATCCCAAGCTTTCTGGTGAAGCCGAACATCCTTCGGGAGCGCCCGACTCCGACGCGGCGCGGTTTCACCTTGGTCGATCCCATGATCCGAAGGGTTCTCCTTCCTCCGCCTTCTCCAAATCCGGGTATCGGAGGTCTCGCGATAACACTGCTCTCAGCGGACTCTCGTGTCAGGGCGTCTTGACGACCGGACTTCATCCGCTTATCTTGTGTGACGCGGAGACTTAGATCGCGTGGGCCAGCTTGCAGCGTTCATAAAGTCCTCTCAGGGGCTGGCATGGGACTTGTTGGTCGAAACTCCTCAGGTTAGATGGGCTTTAGCGGAATCCTGCTAGCACCGCCTGCACCCGCCTCCGTGGCCACGACGAGATGACTGGATGAGCTGGGCGGGTCTGAATAACTCGCTCAGCTGACGCCGCATAAATCTCACTCTTCGCAGAGCGTTAGATTAGGGTCACTACGGGGGCGACTGAGTCACCGGGGCCGGGCCAACTCGCTCAGCTGGTCAGCAGGGCGCACTCATTGCGCGAGACTTCGACTCGGAAGGGACTCGAAGCCGCGGGGAAGCCGATTCGAGCGCCGCGGTCGAAGCCCTTCTGGGGGGCCACTCTTCCCTGTTATCACGCGAGAGAGTGCCATTCTGTAAAGAGGGAGGCCAAGAGAGATCGATTACCGAAGTGTCCAAGCCTCAGCGGAATTTGTTCTTTGTGCATGCAACAAACATAAGGAGGTCATAAGAGTAAAATACGATGCTCTAAGTATGCAGGAGAAAGAAAAAATGTATAGTAAAAATTTTTTTGAATGATTCAAAGATCATGTAAGCAATTATATATTCTTGTCTTGTGCAATTTATTTGAACATATTTACTAATTAGATGTCATCTCCTTAATTAGCTGTGGTGATTACCACTTGGTGATGTGAGCCATGAAGTACGTGCTCTTTCAATGGATCCTAATCGTACCATGCATGAGTATAAACAGCTCATCATTAATGGCTACAGGTTTAATATTCATAGTAGGTCCATAAATATGGTAACATAAAATAGTGGCATGATGTTGAGGGCCACCACTAGGTGTTATCCTAGCTCAAGGGATTCATAGCCTTGTATGGAGGATTTGAATATTATGGCATGGTGGAGAAGATAATCATCTTGGACTATCATTCTAAAGAAAGGATTGCATTGATGAAGTGCAAATGGTTTGACATCTTATCATAGTCAGGGATGAAGACTGATGAGTGTGGTTTTACTCTCGTTGACATACAACACTATCTCCGCACTGAAGAATCGTATATACTTGCCTCCCAAGCTAGTCAAGTCTTCTACGTTAGTGATCCCTTAGAGCCTCAATGGAGTGTTATTGTGAGGATGGTGGCTAGGTATATCTTTGATGATACCAAAGTTGATGACGATGTTGGACCATGCATGTAAAGTGCTTCTCTAGAATAAAACTCACCTGGTATTGTCGAGGTCCTAGATACATTTGTCAGGAGTAATGGTGATGTCCATATTGTAGATGCCACTAGGCGATGACTTCAATATTTTGGTATAAATATTAGAGTCTATTATTGATGCTATACTAATATTATTGTTCAACATGTTATATTGGTTAATGTTCATTAACATTGCAGGTCACGATGGCATCGAAACACTATTTAGCTTTCACCTCCATCCTTCGGTGGGTTACACGGAGCTCGACATCTGAGTAGTCGAAGCATACTCCATCTACCTCCACATCGATTGCTTAGGGACAATCAGCATCTACTCCACTATTGGCATCTACTACATCGGTATTTAAGCATTCACCATCAGCCGCATCTCTGACACATGCTCTGACATTAGCATCTGAGTGTACATTTTTATTATATTATTTATTTATTTATATAGTATTTGTATGCTTATATATTTGCATAACATATTTTTTTTATAGGTGCACCATCCAGTATGATATTTCACGATCCCACACGCATGCCACATGTGTGGAACCACCAGCATTAGGTGATGGTGCAGTATGATGCAGAGGGGAGGCTAGTAGGGGAGACTGTATGGAAGATGCATTCCTTTTTCGGAGTTCTTGTCAGGCGGTCCGACATCATTTCGGTATTGCCCATAGACTAGCGATTGATGGATGTCAGTGTTAGGGACCGGGTGTGAGAGAAGATATGGGTAAGTGTATTTAAATTATATATATGCATTTGATATGTTTATACTTTATTTGATTAGAGTAATTTGGTAACTGACTTTTGATAACTTTATGTAAAGGAGGTACGACTTTTCAGATCATGAGAGGGCTCGAGATGCTCGACTGAAGAAAATTGGGGAGTTGTACTAAGACTACAAGATCAAGCTCCACAGAGGATGGCTCGAGCACCGATCGATACTCTAGAGGAGCTTGTTCCTTTGATACAAGACTGTTCTCCAAGTCAGTAGGAGGGGATGGTTAAACATTGGAGAAGCCAGGAGTTTGAGGTAAAATTTTTAATTTTTAAATTTTTCAATACACTTAAAATTATATTTAAATATTTTTTAAATACTTATTATTTATTTGAATACTTGTAAGGCTACCTCCTATCAGAACCGAGAGAATCGGGCAGCCCAGGAGTACATGCACACTTTAGGCTATGAGTCTATGGCCAGTCGTGTGCATAAAGAGGTAATAAATTCTAAATCTTAATAAAAAATTAAATTAATATTTTTTTATATTTTTAATAAATTAATTATTATTATAGCTGATGAGAGATGGCCGTAGCAAGATCTTCCGATCTAGCCGTATGGACAAGAAAGGTAGGCCGATGAATGCCGCGATCGAAAGAATTTTTATAAGTAATAAATATATTAGTATATATTATCAATATTATAGTATTTTTTATAAAATTTTATTTAAATTTATAATTATAGGAGCAGTTAGATGCGCTCACAAGCAAGAGCCCGAACACCTCTGGCCTCCATGACTATCTATCTCAGGTCTTGGGGCTTGAGCATTCTGGGAGGATCTGATGCAAGCCCGGACATATATTGATGAATTACTAATTTGAGGCGAGCATCTCTTCACATGCTTTTGGTGTCGTTAGTCAGGAGCAGCTTGAGGAGACGTTGGCATAGGCAGCTCAGGCTACGATATGGGTAGATGAGGCTACGATACGAGCTGTTCATACTGAGGAGCGCACATTCATCTGGAGGGCATCTTGAGCGCCATGGTGATGAGGCTCAGTGCATATTTTGGAGCAAACTTCACGAGCCTTGGGGACATGTTGGCCCTTATTCCAGCTCCAGCCCCTCCAACTTCAGCTCCAATTCTAGCTCCAGCTCCTTTAGCTTGTGCTCTATCTCCCGATGAAGACGACGATGTAGATTTAGGAGACTTTTGATGTATTTTTTTAAAAATATTATAATAAATTTTATTCGATAATAAAATATGAGCATTTTAAAAATATTCTTATATTTATAATATTTTTTTATATTTTTTGTTGTGATATGTATATCTCTGCATTTATTAGATAAAATATATAAAAAAATTAAAAAAAATATATTTTTTATTCAGAAGCTATGGTAATGGTTATAAAATCGTTGTCGTAGGTGTGCCAAGCAAGGCAGAAAGTTATATGCCAACCACTGCCATTAACCTATGATAACGGTTACGAAACTGCTGCACTAGACCTATGGTAGTAGTTAGGAAAACTGTTGCCATAGCTTAAGCTATGGCAGCGGTTACAGAATCACTGCTATAGTTGAGCTATGCCAGCAGTTTTCATAACTACTGCAATAACCGCTACCATAGACCTACGATGACGATCGTAATGACAGTGGTTATCTAACCGCTGCCATAGCCTATGATAGTGATTTTTTGGGCTATGATAGTAGTTACGAATCATTGCCATAGCCCTATTCTATAGTAGTACCATCCTCTGTGGTGCCCCTCCGCCGCCCACCACCGATGCCCGCGGCCTCCTAACCCATGTCGATGCCCCTCCATCGCCCACCGTCGGTGCCCGTGGCCTCGTAACCCATCCCATCACCACCGCCCCGTGGTCCCCTATCCCCTATAGCTAGCACCCACCCTCTGCACCCCATCGTTGGCCACCGGCCACCGCATAGAACAACCCACAGCCCCCAACCCGTGGTCTCGTTACCACCGCCCAGTGGCCCCCCACCCCTGCAACTGGCACCCATCCTTCATGCCCCATCGCTCGCCATCGATCACCGCACGGAACAACCTGCAGCCCCCAACCCATGGTCCCATCACCACCGCCTAGCGGCCTCCCATCCATGCGCCCCCCACCCCCTACAGCCGGCATCCACCCCACGTGCCCCACTGCCCGCCACTGGCCACCGCACGAAAACACTCACGCCCCCTCGGACGATCGAAAAGGAATCAAAAAAAAATTTACTATCAATGGCAGCAGTGGCAGCGATAACAACAGCGGCAACGATGGCAATAACAACGGTGGCCTTGGTGGCTTCTGCGGGAGACCAGGTCATTGGCCGGTGGAAGCCAAGGAGGAGGGGGAGAGAGAAGACGAGGGAGGAGGCGAGAGTGGGTTTCGGTCGGGGTAGAGAGAAAATGAGGGGTTTCGTGTGAACGTAGTGGAAGGGGATATTTAAAGGTTTTTTAGCGATGCAAATTCATCGCTAAAAGTATTATTAGGGATGAAAAATAATTTTTCATCACTAATAATTCCACCAATTATTTTCCAAAAAAAAATTTCTCTCCAAAAATATTTGAAATATTTGATAAAATTATTTATGATAGAAAATAAATTTCATCACAAATAACGATTGTTAGCAATGATAATTTTCATCGTAAATAAATTTTTTATAAGTAAATAATTTAAAAAATTATAAAAAAAATGAGAGTATTTGTGATGAAAATATTACATCATAAATAAATATTATTTGCAATGAAACGTAAAATTTCATCATAAATAATAATTATTTGCAATGAAAAAATTTCATCATAAATAATTTTTAGTTTATAGATAATTTAAAAAATTAAAAAAAAGTTAAGAATATTTGCAACAAAAATTATTCCATCATAAATAAGTATTATTTGTGATGGAAAATATATTCCATCATAAATAAATATTATTTATGATAGAAATACATATTCCATTGCAAATAATTATCCATACATATGAAAATATAAATAATTAAAAAGGTTAAATTTTTTATGATGAAAATTTTTATAAAAAAGGCAAAAATATGATGTGTATGGCTAATTCGATGGCGTTAAGTAGTGCAAGCGCTTTTATTGTTAGCTAGCTCGTAAGCAAATTATTTTTTTTATTTTTTAAAAATTAATATTTTTTAAAAAATATTATTCTCTAAATATGATATAATTTTAAAATTTAAAATTTATCTTCATCATTCATTATTTAAGTAATTATCGTACAAGTATCATCACAAAAGATCGCCTTAATCTGATAGCTCTTGCTTTGTAGATCGATAAAATTTGATTTCGATGGTCACGAACGACCGCATGATGATATGATAGATAGAAACTATTGATGGATCTAAAAACCTAGGATGATGATTTTTATAATATTTATAGTATACTATCAAAATTCTTCTTTAATCGAACATCATTATCATGGTCAATATAGTACTGGATGATTTTGACTATTAAATAAAAAGCATGATCAAATAGCCAAATGACGTTCGATTAAGATAATTTTTTAGGTAAATGATCTTTGCTACTATTTAGATCATTTGTATGATAAAAATCATAAAATTCAAACCGTACGTATATGAATAATCCAAAACTACATGTCTTTTAATACTCATTCTTAAGATCCTTAAGTAATTATACTTATATTTTTGTAAGATCTGCTTAACATGAATGGTTCATATACATACAGTTTGAATTTTATAATCACCATCATATAAATGATGAAAGTAGTAGCAAAGATCATTTATCTAAATAATCACCTTAATCGAATGCCATTTGGCTTTTTGATCACTCATTTTTTATTTAATGGTCTAAATCCTTCCATACTAAATCGACGATGATAATGATATCTGATGGAATATTTTTATCATAAATAATTAATTATTTATGATAAAAATTTTATTTACATCATAAATAATCAATTATTTATGATATAATATTTTTATTATAAATAATTTAATATTTTTTAATTTTTTAAGTAATTTATTTTATTCAGATAATTTATGATGAAAATATTATATTATAAATAATTGATTATTTATGATGAAAAAATTACAACTCAAATAATAAATTATTTATGATGAAATATCTACATCATAAATAATCCAATATTTTTTAATTTTTTAGATAATTAATTTTTATAGGTTATTTATGATTGAGATATTCCATTATAAATAATTAATTATTTATGATGTAATTTTTTTATCATAAATAATTGATTATTTATAATATAAATTTTCCATCATAAATAATCTAGTATTTTTTAATTTTTTAAGTAATTTATTTTATTCAGATTATTTATGATGGAAATAAATTTTTTATCATAAATAATTAATTATTTATGATGAAAAATATTTGGCATTTCAAATAATCTTTATTTATGATAGAATTTTTTTTCATCATAAATACTTTTATTTACAATAAAAAAAATTTCTTCGTAAATAATTTTATTGTAAAAGATCTATTTTCTTGTAGTGTTAGTTTGTTTGAACTAGAATATTGAGCTCTTCACATTGATGGACTTTTTTTTTATAAAACATTAATAAAAATATTAATTTTTTTAAATAAATATTAAATATTATATTATTTAATATTTTTATTTATAAATTTATGATAATTAATAGATTGAAATAAAAAAGGCTCAAAATCCACTCAAAAATCACCATTTAGGGCTTGGATCTCTTTCATACTATCAGATCTTCAAATCAGGATGTTTTCGATCGTTTGATTGTGCTTTGTGGAGACCTAAGTATTAAAGAAATCCTAAATCAGGTTGGCAACCATCTCAACCATCCGATCATTTGATCAAGGGATTTTTAGCTATCTGATAGCATCTAATGACACTAGGAAAAATCAGATCAAAACCCCACCTACATTCTTGGTCATTGGATGGCGACCGACTACATCGTCGTCCACATGATCATGCAAATTAGCCCCACCCCCTCCTAGACAGTGTGTAAGCTAGGTTCACCACCCGAATTTTTATCTCCTATGAGCTGTGATGAATTTGTCATCATGATAATGTCAGTTGAGTCAGTAGATGGGCTAGGCCGTGTTGCACTTGTGTGGTTTGGCTGCAGTGCTGGGCTGGATGCTGGTTCATGTGCTGGGCCACGGTCAGTTTGAGCCAAGGCTGGTATGAGCCGGTCAGTTCTGTTGAGCCTGTTTGAATCGAACATGTGTATATTTTTTTTTCATTTAAAACTGCTAGCCTTCATATCTTTTTTTTTATATTTTAGCTTTAATTTTTATCAAATTTAATTTATTTGAACCCAAAAATTGAGCTATTTGTATTAGTCAGCTTATTTTCTACAAACCATTAATAAAAATATCAAATTTTTAAAATAAATATGAATTATTATATGATTTAATGTTATTATTTATATATTTATGATGATTATCATACCTTCCAACTTAAGTTTTACTCATCCTCGAGTAAAAAAGAAAAAATTAGAAATATGTACCAACTCAATAAGATATGAAAATTTTTTCAGGCCATCCTACAGTTAGTTGATACCTGGTTAGAGATTTAAGAAATACATCATTGGATAATTAATTTTAAACTCATAAAAAAGTATATTCTTTATTGAATATAGGTTGGAAGAAGGTTTCAGAATTACTCAGAAATTTATTCTACTCTAGATCTAACCATTTATTGGATTTTCTTAATAATTAGGTCCTCAATATTTCAAAAATTCTTGAGACCATTAATCAATCATCGATTACAATGCTTGAAAAACTTTAAATTGGGACGAAATCAGGTACATAAGACTAATTATTACCATACTTGAGGACTTAGTTATTTTATTTTTCCTTCTCCTCCAACTTAATTTCTATTGTCGTCAATGGAGGAAAGAAATAGAGTGTAATAAATGATAAGAAAATAACAAAAAAAGAGTTCACTTGATTTAATATATTTTGGATCTCAGCCTAGGTTTTAATTATTCTTTGTCTAGCATAGGTCTATAATTCTCCTCCCAACTTAATTTTGAAAGATAAAATAAAAAGAAAATGCAAATGCGAAGGCTGGGTTACCTCCCAATAAGCACTAAGTTTAATGTCTTCAGCCAGACTTGTCCAAATTATTTAGAGTAGATAGGTTCATAAAGAACCATGGCTTCTTTAATAAATTCAGTGGGCAGTTCTAAGAATAGTTTTAGTCATTGTCCATTAACTTTAAAAGTAACACCATTACTTGAATTTTCAATCTCTATGGCCCGATGTGAGAAGACTTCCTTTATAATATATGGTCCAGTTCTTCTAAATCTTAGTTTACTAGGGAATAGGTATAGTCTATAATTATATATAAGAACTTTTTGTCTAGGTGAAAAAGATTTTCTATTAATTGCTTGGTCGTGAAAAGCTTTAGTTCTTTCTTTATAAATTTTTGAATTTTTATAGGCTTTATTCCTAATTTCCTCAAGTTCATTGATTTATAATTTTCTCAGACCTCCAGCTACATCTAAATCAATGTTTAATTATTTAAGTTGGTCTTAATTTCAATCCTTATATTCTAGTTCTACTGGCAAGTGACATGCTTTATCAAATACAAGCCTATAAGAAGATATCCTTAAGTTGGTCTTAAAAGCTGTGTGATATACCTAGAGTGCATCTGTTAATTTCAAAGATCTGTCTTTTCTATTGATGCTTACTATTTTCTCTAAGATTAGCTTGATTTGATGATTAGAAACTTCAACTTGCTTACTTATTTGCGGATGATAGGGTATAGCTAGTTTATGGATAATATGTTGAAAAATATGTCCTAAAGCCAATCATCTAAATGGTAGATGATTGAAATTAATATATAAATTATCTAATAATAATAGTTATTTTTCTGGTTCATCATAAAAGTTCTATCTTCCTTAACTGAACTCTTAAATTATGATGAAGTCCTTAGAACCACAATCAATCGATAAAGGAGGATTTATCAGATGGTTCTTAAATTGTTCATGATCAAATGATAAGTTATTAACAAGGATGATAACTTATCGAGTGTAGATCGTTGTATGCCATATGCATTGGTTGTCCTCGTAACCAAGTAGTGTGGAGACACTGGTATGGCATCCAGGTGAGATGTAGGAGTACATCTACACTGAACGTGACCAATGTAGCACTCTACTGTCAAGAGTAGCTAGCTAAGGATAATGGGTATAAGTGTTCCTCTGACCTGAGATCACCATGGTGACTTACAAGCAACTCACTGTACTTTGGTGTCGGACTGTCTGTATTTCTAATATAGATTCGAAAGATTTTTGGGTATAGTCAAGTACTTATAAAGTCGGTGTATGAGTCAAGATGGCATTGACCACTCCTGATTAATTTTAGAAAGAGAATGACTCATTGTGTTTCAATTTAGCAAAACTTGGGTCTGGGTAATCCTTCTGAGGTGTCACGAAATATACAAAATTTTGAGATATAATAGAGATGACTTGTATGAGTATTTGACAGCATACTCAAAGTTGTCTTGAGTATTATTAGTCATAGAGATGAATTATACGGTAACCATGGGTCAGGGTTCTAAGAATGTTGCTTTGTATATATTCGACTTATCTAAAATTCAGGAACCATTGCTAGATGGTAACTTCGATTGGTATAGAAAATGATTCCTATGCTAGCAGCATAGGTTCAAATCTCTGGGGTCATACACATTAGAGCTTGTAACCTGATTAGATGGTTAATCGATGATTGAGAATCATTCTAAGATCAAACGATTAATACGATTGATGTTTGACCTAATGCAAGTATTGCAGAAGGATCGATCAGCAATTGGATTACTAATTGACTTAATTTAATTGAACAATTGAGCTGAGATCAAGTTTAATTAAATTAAATTTAATTAGATTAAATTTAATTGATTTATTGGATAAGCCAAAAATAAGAAAGAACAAGTCCTTGTTAGATCAGGATTTGAGTGCACCTAATTCCTAATTGAGTTTGGATTTAAATTAGAATTAAGTATGATTCAATTTGATTTAATTAGACTAGGATCAATTTTAATTAATTATATTTAATTTGATTTAAATATGATTTAAACTGGGCTTTGACCTAGTCAAATAGAAGTCCCAGTTGGACTGGAACTCTCTCCCTTCCTTGCACCAACAATAGCCCACGCCCCACTTTATTTCTAGATGTTTACATGATGCATCCCATGCCCCAAGAATGATTTCAACACCCCTTATTCTGATGATATGGAGTTTATTTTGATTTGATCAGAAATAAAAACTTCTTTGACTTGGTTTCCTTTTGAAAAGAGTCCTAATCTCCTAAACTACCTCTCCCTTCTTTGCACCACCAATCCCATGCCTATTTTTTTTTATCTGCCCCTTTCTTCCTTTCTTTTGTTCATGGGATATGGTCTTCATGCAAAAATTTTAGGAGGGGGGGCATCCAAGAGTTGGATGCCCCCTAGGAGTCCAAGGTTTCCTTCTTTGACTAGGTCTTTTGACCTAGTCTTACTACATATTGTGTGCCACCCCCTTCTAAGTGTTGTGTGGCATCAAAACTCTTATAAATCCCATGGTATTTTTAGAAGAAAAGAAGAGCATGCATGGGGGTTTTTGTGGCGCCAAGATCTTAGGAGAAGAGCCCTCCATTAGGACATCAATTGTTGATGTCTTGAAGAAAAAAAGGTTAGAGAAAAGTTATTTTCTCTTAGAGATTTTTCTAACCTTCTTCTTCTTTTTTTTTGTGTGATTTTTATGTGATAAAGATCTAAGAAAAAGGAAAAAAGGGCATGAGGAAAGATGGGGCCAAGTTCCTTGGAGAAAGGACCTTCATCTGGACATCAAACACTGATATCTTGAAGGCTCAAAGGTAAGAGAAGATTGTCTTCTCTTGTTGTTCTCATTTAATCTTTTCTTCTTATTTTTTTAAATATTTTTATGTGATAAGAGAGAGAGACAGAGAGGAAGAGGGCATGGGGATCTGTACTCCAAGGTGTTGGGGGATGTGACCATCGTTGGATATGATCTGATCATGTCTTGATGCGAGAAGAAGGTCTTCTCTTAGGGTTTCTTTGAGAACCCTTCTTCTCCTTTTTTTATCAGATTTTTGTATGAATAAAATAAAAAATCTTAGATCTAGAAACTTAGAAAAAATTCTAAAGAAGAAGGTCTCCTCTTGTCCTATCATAGAGATGTTTTCAGGACATCAACCATTGATGTCCTGAAGGAGAAGATTTATCTTCTCTTAGGATTTGTTTTTCCTTGATTTTATTTTTTGATTTATGGAAGATCCAAGGGTTAGATTTCTCCCTTATTTTTCCTCATGTTCTTCATCTCTTGAAGTGTCCAAGAGATCCAAAGAACATATATTTGGTTAACCATCAAGAGGGATCCATGAGAAGCTAGCACTTCGAGTGGATCTTCGTTCGACGAACCTCTGATCTGTATTGCAGATTTATGTGGATCATCTATAGAGGCCAGATGCTTGTGCAGCTCTAAAGCCAATAATGGATTTAACTGTGGAGTTTTTGACCTGCATAAAGATTAGAGATCTGATCTCTTGGTGACCTAGATGTGATCTAGGGTTAGATCTAGAATTATTCTAGATCTAGATTTTGATATGATCAATACCACTTATGATTAATTTAATTTTAAATTTATATTTATATCATAACATATTATAGATTCTTGATGTAGGATTTTGTAATTTGATTACATGCATGTTGTAGATTAAATAGTTTAATCTACGTCTTTTGCTGCTTTATATTTCAAAAAAGTTTTGAAATCTATGCATGAAATCCTGCATATTTCTCAATGATGGTATCAGAGCATCTAGGTTCTTTTATAACATGTTCATTTATACTTAAGAATAAATCTAAAAATTAAAATTAATTAAAGATCGCACATGCTGCCATAAGATTGTCCTGTTGTAAGGTTAACCCTTTACAATGAAAAGGTTATCCTAGTATGTGCTGATCTGAATCTGAATCATGAATAATTTAGATTAGGTCTAAAAAATTTATGATTCAATTTTTTGATTTAAATCTAAAATTAAATAGATATTTGATCTATTTTAGATTATTTAGATTAGATCTAAATAATATCAGGATTGCACATACTACCATAAGGTTGTCCTGCTGTAAGGTTTATCTCTTACAGTGGAAAGGTTTATCCTAGTATGTGCTGATCTAAGAAAGCTAAAGTCATAAATATGTTAGATGAGATCTAAAATAATTCTATAATTTATTTTTAAATTTTAAATTTAATTTTAAATGGTTTATGATCTGATCCATATGATGTGTTTTATGTTTAGATCTAAGATCCTCTTATTGCATATATTTGATATATAATTTTTGTTTAGAATTAGAATTTATATGTATGACATATTTATTTTATAGAATTTACATTGAAAACTTACCTTCTACAAAACCCTAGATTCGAAACTGTAAGACATAATCGAAACATTAAAACAAATCAGATCTAAAACCATCATTTGAATTTGATTCAATGTAAATTATTTATAATTTAAAAATATTTTAAATAATAAAATTAAAAATTAGTTCTGAGGTTTCATAAATCCAAATCCATATGTCTTGAACTTAATTGAGAATTAAGTGATTGTTTAGGATCTTAGGTTTATGATTTGAAGATCCTAAGATAATTTCATAAAACATGGGTTAAAGAGTTAATGGGTTAGCTTGATCAGGTCATTAACTGGGTTAGACCTAGGGTTAGATTAAATATGGACTAAGTTAAGAAATTGATCAAACCTAATTAATAGTTAATTAGGATTAGGTCATTTCTTTTCTATAGATCAATTCAATAGTTGTAGTTGATCAAAGTTCATATACATCTAACAAATGGACTTGATCATGGCTCAGTGGTCGAGCCCGAGTCTTTAGGCAAACCAAATCAAAATTAATAAACCAATTGGTATCTAAGGTAAGTCTGGCATTCTAGATCGATGGTTTTTAATTGGCAGCCCACTTACTTGGACCATTTTTGATGGTGTCTAAGGCAAGCCTTGGCAGATCCTCCCACCGATCTCACTTACCTGGCCAATGTGGTTAATCAAATTTTGATTAGGTTGCTTATTGATTTGAGCTAACCCATGTCACATAAAAAATCAGTGAGATTGATTTCATTCAGTGAGACAGATATAGATGCCCATGGACCAAAATTGATCATAATTCTCATTAGTGACTTGTGAAGTCAGTGGGAGGACCTGACTTGGTGAAGTCAGTGGAAGCAAATTGGTCCATGTCCTTTCTATTCTTAAATTACTAATAATTTAAATTCTTTAAAATTATTAGATCCTTAAAATGATGAAGTTATGGAGATAACTGAGTCATAGCCTCCCATTAAGGTGTTTGATAATGAGTCCATTAACCCAATAATCATTGGAGGCTCATAGGTCTGGTGCTTGTTGACTAATGAAATTATCATTCATCATATAATGATTTGGATGTGTCTCTCTAATGGTGGTTAGGTTGACCAATCATAGTTGGGCTTAATCATTCGTTAGTTAGATGCACCAAGTATGCTCATGTTAATGATTGGACCTAACCAAATTCTTACAGTGGAGGCCCTAGCCTACTGATTAGTTTTTTAGGGAAAAGTTAAATTACTAGAAGTTGTTTGGAGAAATAATTGATTATGAACCTACCCTTAGATGTACATGGGTCGAACAACTATAGTTGGGCTTATGTGTAGTCTATGTGGATTCTAGTACCTACTAGAAAATTAAAGAAATTCTCCGAATTGGAGGTAGAGGCTACCAATTCGGATAAAATAGTGGAAGAACCTTTAGACTAAGGTTCAAATCTTTAGACTTCAAATAATTCATATACTTAGGTCATTGTTCTCTTTTCTCAAATTAAGGCTAAACCCTAATTGCTCCTATCACTGTTAGACAGTGAAGACTTATGGACCTAACTTCGATAATCAGTATCAAAAGTTGAATTTGGTTCAGCAGTACGAATGGGTTCATATTAGGGCTTCTGAGCCCAGTCAAAATAATAAGTCCTAAAGGAAGAAGAATTGTCTTGTTTTTCTTGACCATAATAGGCAGAACAAGAGAAAGGAACAAGAGTTGCTTATCAAGGATGTTATATGATAACATCTTAAAATTTTTCTATATGTAATTCTACTACTTGGGTATTAGATACCAGTGGTCTTATACAATTCATTGAAAGAACTTTAGGGGTAAGTGGAATGTACACACCCTAGTTAGATTATGTCATGGATGTCTATGTTTGGCATTACAGGCTTAGTCATGTTAACAAGAATAGGATAAATGGGTTAGCTTGAGAGGAAAACCTCGACATCAATGATTGTGAATCATTGATAGCCTGTGAATCTTGTCTTCTTGGAAAAATGATAAAATCACCTTTTTACTAGAAAAGGTGAAGGAGCCGATAAATTTTTAGTCTCATACATAATGATGTATGTGGACTTATGAACTTAAGTGCCAAAAAAAGATATTAGTATTTCATTACAGATGACCTATCTGGGCATGGGTGCATCTGGCCTGAATCATTTAAAATATTTAAATAATTCAATAATAAAAAAGAAAAACAAATTGGAAAGGGCATTGAAACTATTCGATCAGATCGAGGAGGCGAATACTTATCCAATAAGTTTATGACATATCTAGGAGAGAATAAAATCCTCTCTCAATGAATTTCTTTTCGGAACACAGTGTATCTGAAAGAAGAAATTGAATTTTATTAGACATGGTTCAATCCACGATAGGGTTCACTAGTCTGCCTGTTTCAAGGTTATGCTTTACTGACTATTTGTTTTACTCTAAAAATTTATACCGAGTGAATCTGTTGCATTGACTCCATATGGGATATGGATCGGGCATAGACCTAGACTCTTTCACCTTCGATTTTGGGGTTGGTCAGCTTATGTCATAGGTTTGCACACAGATAAACTTGGATACTGGTCCAATAGGTATTTAAGGATGATTAATTCTACTATACTGAAGAACCTGTGATGTTCATCAGTAGTAGGGCATTCCTTTTGGAAAGAAGTTCTTTAGAGAAGGAACCGATGCTTGTCAAGTTGAACTCAGAAAAGTTTGACTGGTAGAAAAGAACCAACGTAATCTAGTAAACTTATAGAACCAGATTTGATCAGATCAAATCTGGAGCCCATTAAAGTGTTACCTTTAAGAAGATCCGGTATAATACCGCGTTAGCTAGATAGATACTTTAGTATCTAGGTTCGGGATGGTGATCCTGTTGAGCTCAATGAGAACAATAAGACTTCGATCACCTATAGGGATACAATGCAGTGATCTGACTCTAAGAAGTGGCTTGGAGCCACATGATCCAAATTGAAGTTCATGGAAATCAATAGTGTATGGACACTAAATGATTCACCTGAAGGGATAAAATCCATTGGGTGTGAATGGATTTTCAAAAGAATTAGAGTAGTGCAGACAAGAAGGTAAAGACCTTGAAGCCCGTTTGGCTATTACCTCAGAATTAGAACATATGTTTTGAACGTATGCCTTTATTATGAACAAAGACAAATCCTACATTTATAATTGGGCAAAATATTCTATAGTGTTATTCCTTGCATTGTCTGTGGATCAAATTCTCTTAATCGAGAATGACATCTCAGCATTGCAAGGAATAAAGGTTTAGTTGTCATCTTATTTCTCCATGTACGAGACTAGACATGGTATACTCACTAGAGGTAGTGAGCAGATATCTATCTTATCCAAGTAAGAGCCACTGGAAGCTTGTATAGACAAACCTTAAGTATTTGGGAAACACTAAGATCCAGTGACTCAAATATGAACGTACTGACTTAAAACATGTGGATGTTTTAATTTCAGTCAGAATAAGATGACAACAAGAGAATGTCGGCTCATATCCTAATTATAGGAGTAATTTATTGGAAAGGTTCCAAGTAGGATATTTTAGCCTATTCAGTTAGTGATGTAGAGACATCGTGGCATATGATGCTGCCACGTAAGCCATATAGTTGCTGAGGTTCATTAGCAAGATGGGAGTGACACCCTCCATAAATGATCCAGTCCTATCGTAGCACTGAAGCCATAGCTAAGGCTAAAGAATCGAAGGACCAGCATATTCTGCATCGCTATCATCTTAGATATTAGATCTGGGTGACGTCGACTTTTAGAAGATCGATGAAAAAAGAGAACTTGATCGACCCATTTGCTAAGACATCGAAATTAAGGAGTTCTACAAACTCAAGTGAAAGATAGGATATTTGATATCGTTCTAATTGGCTTCAGTCCAAATGGAAGTTGTTGAAAAATATATCCTAAAGCCAATCATCTAAGTGGTAGATGATTGAAATTAGTATATGAATTATCTAATAATAATAGTTATTTGGCTGGTTCATCATAAAAGTTCTATCTTTCTTAAATAAACTTCTAAATTATGATGAAGTCCTTAGAACCACAATCAATCAATAAATAAAAATTTATCGATTGGTTCTTAAATTATTCATGACCAAATGATAAGTTATTAATAAGGATGATAACTTATCGAGTCTAGATCGTTGTATGCCATATGCGTTGGTTGTTCTCGTAATCTAGTGGTGTGGAGACACTGGTATGGCATCCAGATGAGATGTAGGAGTACATCTATACTGAACGTGTCTAATGTAGTACTCTACTGTCAAGAGTAGCTAGCTAAGGCCAATGGGTATAACTGTCCCTCCGACCTAATATCATCATTATGACTTGCAAGCAAGTCACTATATTTTAGTGTCGGACTGTCTGTATTTCTAATATAGGTTCGAAAGTTTTTTGGGTATAGTCAAATGCTTATAAAGTTGGTGTGTGAGTCATGATAGGATTGACCACTCCTGATTAACTTCAAAAAGAGAATGACTTGCTGAGTTTCAATTTAGCAAAATCTGGGTATGGATAATCCTTATGAGGTGTCACGGGATTTACAAAATTTTAAGACAAAATAGAGATGACTTGTGTTGGGGATAAATCCTGCTCCTACTAAAGTCCAGTCTGATGCTTAGCCTAATATAACTGGTAATCATAGAAAAGCTTCGATCAAAAATTTTCCAGCAGTCGAACTCCTTTCGAACTTCTCCTTCAATCGGATTCCTGTAGGAGGTGAACTCCTTTCGGACTTCTCCTTCAGTCGAATTCTTGCAGGAGGTGAACTTCTTCTGGACCTCTCCTTCTATTAGATTCCCATGAAAGCCAAACTCCTTCCAGACCTCTCATTCAGTCGGATTCCTATAGGAGCCAAACTCCTTCTGGACCTCTCCTTCAGTTGGATTTTTATAGGGATCAACTCCTTCCGGACCTCCCCTTCAGTTGGATTCCTCCAGGAGCCAAACTTCTTCTGGACCTCTCCTTCAATCGGATTTCTTTAGGAGCCAAACTCCTTTCGAACTTCTCCTTCAGTCGGATTCCTATAGGAGCCAAACTCCTTATGGACTTCTTCTTTGGTCGGATTCCTTCAAAATCCGAACTCCTTCCCGATCTCTCCTTCAATCAAATTTCTACAGGAGCCGAACTCCTCTTGAACTTCTTCTTCAGTTGAATTCCTCTAGGAGCCAAACTTTTTTCGGACCTCTCCTTCAGTCTGATTTCTACAGGAGCCAAACTCCTTTCAGACTTCTCTTTCAGTCGGATTTCTTCCTTCCAGACCCCTCCTTCAGTCGGATTCCTATAGGAGGCAAACTCCTTTCGAACTTCTCCTTCAGTCGGATTCCTATAGGAGTCGAACTTCTTCCAAATTTCTCCTTCAGTTAAACATTATCTGGATTCCTTCAGTGGATTACTTTCAGATTTTAAGTAGTATTTCTTTCAGATGATCCCCTCTAGCCGTATTCCCTTTAGAAGTCCGAACTCCTCTAGAATTGATATATGTAAAAGTTCTTCACCAACCAACGCCTGCTTCCTTCGGACTCTGACTATTAAATCTCAATGAATAGACGATCCCACTACTGAACGATTAGAACTATCATTTATCAGTCTGTTACAGATAGTCCCACTATCGGATGGTTACGACTGTTGTTATCAGTCTATTATGACCGACACCTCTCTTCATAATAAATTTCACATAGCCCCGAGCGGCCCACTACCGGACGGTTACGACAGGCTCCATCTATAAAAAGGAATCCTCCATATATGATTTCTTTAAGCTCTCTTCTTCTTTCCAAAATCTTGTTGAATTCTTGCCTGAGCACTCCATTTCTGTTGGCCAGAAGAGCTGACTTGATCGTCGGAGGATCCTGCTTGAGCCACCACCACCGACTCTAGATAGAACTTTATTTTGCAGGTCACCGACGGCGACCTCTTCTTTCCCAACTCCAGCTCAATCCGACGTCAATCAGATTTTACACCAATAGGATTGGCACCAGAGAAAGAGCCCTCTGTTCTTGAGGTTCCCTTATTCTTAAAGGAGTGCTCAGCAGCGATCTTTCTTTTCCTTCCTAGAGTTCTTTCAAAAAAGAAATGCCTCCCAAGAAAGCTTTAACCTAATGATCAATGGCTTCTATAGCCAGATCCCATCCAGATCCATTCATTCCTACTCCAACTCCGGCAACTCAAGCTCCACCTGCAGTCATGATGGTGCGGCATAGTTCAACCTGCTAGTCCAGTAGGTTCACGATCTCATGGAGGCAGTGCTGGCCATACATCGACAGGCTTTGGCATCAATTCGATTGGAGTAGGCTTTTTCGGAGATCTATGATCTGATCGGAGGATGGCTGACTCGGGCTAGTCGATCGGTGACCTCCAAAAAGAAAAAATAGAGGGTGGAGAGCCATTGCTCAAATCATGATTCGACCCTGAAGGAAGCTTTGCCTCCATCCCATCAAAAAACTCTAGAGATCAACGATCATGAAGATCTCCTAAATCAAAGGCTCCAGAAAATGAGCCGATGAATCGAAGAGCTCCATCATACTCCCTCCTCACACGATAATAATATTTGCACTGACCCTCCTTTTTCTCAAAGGATTATGTAAGAGTCTGTTCCACCGAGCTTCAAGCTTCCCCAATTGAAAAGCTACGATAAAATCTCTGATCTGGTTGATCACTTGGAGGCCTTCCGGACCATGATGTTGCTCCATGGTGCACCAGATGCCATCTTATGCCGAGCTTTTTCATCTACCTTAAAAGGAGTAACAAAAAATTGATACTCGGCATTGAAGTTGGATACGATCTTCTCTTTTAACTAGATAAGCCATCAGTTTATGGCTCACTTCGTTAGCAGCTGGTGTCGCCATTGAGGTTCAGATTTTCTGATGAATATCAAGCAGAAGGTGGGAAAATCTATCCAAGCTTATGTCACCCAATTTAATGCTGCTGTATTAGAGGTCCAGAACCTGGACTAGTCTGTTGCAATGGCCATGCTCAAGGGCAGCCTTCAGAAGAATGATTTATTATTCTTCCTGGAGAAGAAGTACCCTAGAAACTTTACTGATCTACTAGCTCGAACTGAAGGATATGTTCGAGCGGAAGAGGCCTTCAAGTTGAAGGATAAGGAGGCCACTGAAGAGCGGCAGACGGGCGAGTCTAATAATCCCACAGCTGATGGAGGACCGAATGAAGTTCGATTGTGCTCACGGACTCCCTTTGAGCGCAAGCGAGTTCGAACTCCACCTCGAGCTCATCGTCAAAGAAACCCCGATAAAAGGATATGAAGAAGTTCTCCTCTCAGAAGGTTCGACAACTACGCCCCCCTCGATGCTCCAAAAATATAAGTATTGATGAAGATCAAGAAGTAACTATCGAGGCTTGAAAGGATGCGCTCTCACCCTACTCCAAGATGAGATCGAGTGCTCATCAGGAGAGGCTGGCTAGGCTGATTCCTCAGATGCTGGTCTGAAGCACAAGAAGATCGATCAAGAATGCTGTCATAGCTAAAACTACCAATGAGGGAGGAACAACAAGAAGATCGATCGTCTCTTGGCATCATCAACACTATCTCTAGGGGACTTAGTGCTTCAGCGAGCTGCCATCTCTCAGCCTCAAAGCTAAATGAAGCTTGCCCTAAATTAGGAAGGCCCGTATGAAATAGAGGAGATCATCCGGCCCAAAACTTATCACTTGAAGGTGCTCGAAGGAACAACGTTCCCACGATCTTAAAATTTAGAAAATCTGAGAATGCACTGCTAGTAATTTTTCTTCAATAAAACTTCTCCATTTTAACATTATTATTTCTTGGTGCAAAAACTATGTGATGACTGAAAAAAAGCAAACAATAGTGGCCATATTAGGAACAGGAGGAGAACCTCATCCTAACGTGAGCAAAGTCGAAGGCCTCATTCATTTTAGATGAGATGAGGAGAGAGGCCTGGACAACAGCCCTTATGTGCTCCTACAGTCCATTAGGAATAGAAGGAGAACCTCATCCTAATGTGAGCAAAGTCGAAGGCCTCATTCATTTTAGATGAGATGAGGGGAGAGGCCATGATAACAGCCCTTATGTATCCCTACAGTCCATTAAAAATAGGAGAACCTCATCCTAACGTGAGCAAAGTCGAAGGCATCGTTCATTTTAGATAAGATGAGGAGAGAGGCCCTAACAATGACCCTTATGTGCCTCTACAGTCTGTTAGAAATAGGAGAAGAACCTCATCCTAACATGAGCAAAATCGAAGGTCTCGTTCATTTTAGACGAGATGAGGGGAGAGGCTCAGATAATGGCCCTTATGTATCCCTACAGCCGACGAGATGAGAGGAGAGGCCCCGATAAGATCTTCTTCAATCTCAACTAGAGATAAGATCTCCTCCGAGCTCCAACTTTAACCTCAACTAGAGATAAGATCTCCTCCGAGCTTCAACTTCAACGTCAAAAGGAGATAAGATCTTTTTCAATCTCGGCTGGAGATAAGATCTCCTTCGAGCTCCAACTTCAATAGAAGATAAGATCGCCTTCAACCTTGATCGGAGATAAGATCTTTCCTGAGCTTCAACTTTAATAAAAGATAAGATTTCCTTCAACCTCGATCGGAGATAAGATCTCCCCCAAGCTCTAACTTCAACAGGAGATACGATCTCCTTCAACCTCGGTTGGAGATAAGATCTCCTCTGAACTTCAACTTCAATAGAAGATAGGATCTACTCCAACCTCGACTGGAGATGAGATCTCTTTGGAGCTTCAACTTCAATAGGAGATAAGATCTCCTTCAATCTCGGCTGGAGGTAAGATCTCCTCCGAGCTTCAACTTCAATGGAAGATAGGATCTCCTTCAACCTCGGCTGAAGATAAGATCTCCTTCGAGCTTCAATGTCAACAGGAGATAAGATCTCCTTCAACCTCAATGGGTGCAGAGCCTGGAAAAGAACTTCGGTAGTCATCTTTTTGTACTTCTTTTCTTTGAACTTTGAACATGAGAGTGGGGGGACTATTATTGGGGATAAATCATGCTCCTGTCAAAGTCCAGTCTGATGCTTAGCCTAGTATAACTGGTAATCAAAGAAGAACTTTGATCGAAAATTCTCTAATAGCCGAAATCCTTCCAGATTTCTTCTTTAGTCGGATTCCTACAGGAGCTAAACTCCTTCCGGACCTCTCCTTCTATCAAATTCCTATGGAAGTTGAACTCCTTCCGAACCTCTCCTTCAGTCGGATTCCTATAGGAGCCAAACTCCTTCCAGACCTCTCCTTCAGTCGGATTCCTCTAGGAGCCGAACTTCTTTCGGACCTCTTCTTTAGTTGGATTCCTATAGGAGCTGAACTTCTTTCGGACCTCTCCTTTAGTCGGATTTTTACAGAGGCCAAACTCCTTCTGAACCTCTCCTTTAGTCGGATTTTTATAGGGGTCGAACTCCTTTTGAATCTCTTCTTCAGTCGGATTCCTCCAAGAGCCGAACTCCTTTTAAACTTCTCCTTCAATCAAATTCCTATAGGAGCCAAACTTCTTTCAGATTTCTCCTTTAGTCAAATTCCTCTAGGAGCCAAACTCCTTCTGGACCTCTCCTTTAGTCAAATTTCTACAGGAGCCAAACTCCTTCCGATCTTCTCCTTCAATCAGATTCCTCCAGGAGTCGAACTTCTTTCAGACATCTTCTTTAGTCGGATTCCTCCATGAGCCAAACTCCTTTCGGACTTCTTCTTTAGTCTGATTTCTACAGGAGCCAAACTCCTTCCGGACTTCTCCTTCAGTTGGATTTCTTTAAGAGCCGAGCTCCTTCCCGACCCCTCCTTCAGTCGGATTCCTACAAGAGCCAAACTACTTTCGAACCTCTCCTTCAATCAGATTCCTATAGGAGTCGAACTTCTTTCAGACCTCTCCTTCGATCAAACTTCATTTGGATTCCTCCAGTGAATTACTTTCAGATTTTAAGTAGTATTCCTCCCAGATGATCTCCTCTAGCCATATTCTATTTAGGAGTCCGAACTCCTCTAAAATTGATATATATCAAAGTTCTTTACCAACCAACACCTGCTTCCTCCAGACTTTGACTATTAAATCTCAACGAATAGGCGATCCCACTACCGAACGATTATGACTATCATTTATTAGTCTGCTATAGGTGACCCCACTATCGAACGATTACGACTGTCATTATCAGTCTATTATGAGCGACATCTTTTTTCGTAATAAATTTCATATGATCCTAAGCGGCCCACTATCGGACGGTTACGACAGGCTCCATCTATAAAAAAAGATCCTTCAGATATATTTTCTCTAAGCTCTCTTCTTCTTCCCAAAATCTTGCTGAACTCTTGTCTAAGCACTGCATTTTTGTTGATCAGAAGAGCTGACTTGATCATCGGAGGATCCTGCCATAGCCACCACCACCGACTCTGGATGGGACTTTATTTTGTAGGTCATCGACGATGACCTCTTCTTCCCCAACTCCAGCTCAATCTGACATCAACTAGATTCTGCACCAATAACTTGTATGAGTATTTGACAACATACTCGAAGTTGTCTTGAGCATCATTGGTCATAGGGATGAATTATACGATAACCATGGGCCAGGGTTTTAAAAATATTGCTTTGTATACATTCGACCTATCCGGACGTCGGAAACCATTACTAGATGGTAACTTTGATTGATATAGAAATTGGTTCCTGTGCTACTAGCTTAGGTTCGAACCTATGGGGTCACACACATTAAAGCGTGTAATCTGATTAGATGGTTAATCGATGATTAAGAATCATTCTAAGGTCAAACAATCAATATGATTGATGTTTGACCTAATGCAAGTATTACAAGAGGATCGATCAGCAATTGAATTACTAATTGGCTCAATTTGATTGAGCAATAGGGCTGAGATCAAGTCTAGTTGAATTAAATTTAATTAAAATTAATTTAAATCTAATTATATTAAGTTTAATTAATCTATTGGATAAGCCAATCGTAAGGAAGAACAAGTTCTTGTTAGATCAGGATTTGAGTGCACCTAATTCCTAATTGAGTTGAGATTTAAATCAAAATTAAATATAATTTAATTTAATTTAATTAGACTTCTAATTGGACTAGGATGATTTTTAATTATTTATATTTTATCTAGTTTAAATATGATTTAAACAGGGCTTTGACCTCGTCAAATAGGAGGAGTCCTAGTTAGACTGGGACTCTCTCCCTTTCTTTTGCCAATAATAGCCCACGCCCCACTTTATTTTTAGATATTTACATGATGCATCCCATGCCCCAAGAATGATTCCCACACCCCTTATTCTAATGATATGGAGTTTGTTTTGATTTGATCAAAAATAAAAACTTCTTTGACTTGGTTTCCTTTTGAAAAGAGTCCTAATCTCCTAAACTACCTCTCCCTTCTTTGCACCACCAATCCCATGCCTATTTTTTTTTATCTGCTCCTTTCTTCCTTTCTTTTGTTCATGGGATATGGTCTTCATGAAAAAATTTTAGGAGGGGGGGCATCCAAGAGTTGGATGCCCCCTAGGAGTCCAAGGTTTCCTTCTTTGACTAGGTCTTTTGACCTAGTCTTACTACATATTGTGTGCCACCCCCTTCTAAGTGTTGTATGGCATCAAAACTCTTATAAATCCCATGGTATTTTTAGAAGAAAAGAAGAGCATGCATGGGGGTTTTTGTGGCGCCAAGATCTTAGGAGAAGAGCCCTCCATTAGGACATCAATTGTTGATGTCTTGAAGAAAAAAAGGTTAGAGAAAAGTTATTTTCTCTTAGAGATTTTTCTAACCTTCTTCTTTTTTTTTGTGTGTGATTTTTATGTGATAAAGATCTAAGAAAAAGGAAAAAAGGGCGTGAGGAAAGATGGGGCCATGTTCCTTGGAGAAAGGATCTTCTTTTGGACATCAAACGTTGATATCTTGAAGGCACAAAGGTAAGAGAAGATTGTCTTCTTTTGTTATTTTCATTTAATCTTTTCTTCTTATTTTCTTTATATATTTTTATGTGATAAAAATTTGAGTGAGAGAGAGGAAGAAGGCATGGGGATCTGTGCTCTAAGTTGTTGAAGTATAGTGATCATCTTTGGATATGATCTGATCATATCTTGATAAGAGAAGAAGAAGAGAAGAAGATCTTCTCTTAGAGTTTCTTTGAGAACCCTTCTTCTCCTTTTTTTATGGGATTTTTTGTATGAATAAAATCAAAAATCTTAGATCTGGAAACTTAGAAAAAATCTTAGAGTAGAAGGTCTCCTCTTGTCCTAGCATAGAGATATTTTCAGGACATCAACCGTTGATGTCCTGAAGGAGAAGATTTGTCTTCTCTTAGGATTTATTTTTTCTTGATTTTATTTTTTGATTGATGGGAGATCCAAGGATTAGATTCCTTCCTTGTTCCTCCTCATGTTTTTCATCTCTTGAAGTATCCAAGAGATCCGAAGAACATGTATTTGATTAACCATCAGAAGGGATCTACGAGAAGCTAGCACTTCAGGTGGATTTTTGATCGAAGAACCTCCAATCTGTGTTGCAGATCATGTGGATCACCTTTAGAGGTCGGATGCTTGTGCGGCTCCAAAGGCAACAACAAATTTAACTGCGGAGTTCTCAACCCACACAAAGGTAAGAGATCTGATCTCTTGATGACCTAGATGCGATATAGGGTTAGATCTAGAATTATTCTAGATCTAACTATTGATATGATCAATACCACTTATGATTTATTTAATTTTAGATTTATATTCGCATTATAACATATTACAGATCCTTGATGTAGGATTTTGTAATTTGATTACATGCATGTTGTAGATTAAATTATTTAATCTATATCTTTCGCTACTCTATATTTTGAAAAAGTTTTGAAATCTATGCATGAAACCCTGTATATTTCTCAACATAATATATTGGCGCATCACCATGACATCACCTAGCCCTGATACCAATTGTAAGAATTTGGTAGCATTCTGATACCATGTTGTGAAAGTTTCTAATCTTTAGCATGGACCTGAGGAGACCTTTGATATTCTCTAAGGACAGCAAACCAATCTACCAATCTAGATCTATGATGGGGCGCCTCCCTCCTCGAGCTTAAGAGAGGTGCCCCCTTGGTATGGCAACTCTAGAGAGAAGAGAGATTGAGGGAGAAAAGATCTATATTCAATCCATATTTTAAAATCCTAATACATCCTATATATTTATACATAGATATTAGGCCCGACAAAAAACTTTCTTGGCTAATCCAATACATGAAAGCACTCATCGAACCCATATACATGTCTCACATGCTCTCATCCCCTGGATCTAGTCCCAACCTATACATGACTAATCCAATACATGAAAGCACTCATCGAGCCTATGTACATGTCTCACATGCTCTTATCCCCTGGATCTAGTCCCGACCTATACATGAGTTTGCCCCCTTAAGATCTTATTGGTCTAGGCCTTAAGACCCCAAACAAAAAATCCTGAATAGTTTTGTACGCCATCATCGAGCTGGCTCTCTCAGAAGTCGAGATGGCTCTATTGCATCTCATCCAAACCCAATCTTCTATCTACCTGAGATAGCAAGCCAGCTCGATCTTAGCTCAAGCTAGCTCGATTGTGTATCTGAGCCAGCTTGCCTATATGACAGCCCCTTATCTTGACTGATTCTTCTCCAGGCTTTGATCCTTTCCTCCATCTTATGTCTCAGATCTTCAAAGCACTTACCAAGTCCCTCAAGGTCCTCACATATGAACCTCAAGTCTCATGTAGGATTACATGCCGTCTTCACTTAGGGTAACTCCTGTCCTAGTCCTAGGACTTACACCCATCCTAGACTTCTGAAGTCAACATCCTGGCTCCTCCTGTGGCCTTCCAAGATTTGGAAGTGCTACAAATCCTAACAATCTCCATGTTGGTACCCCAAGCCTTAGCAAACCCTGGCAATGCTCTCCTGCACGATCTCGCTGTCGCTAGGCAGTTGATAGCACCTATGTAAACATCGCCTCCACCAATCTTTTTTAGTTGTTATGCACTTTTTGAGGCCTTTGGGATGACCGCCTCCACTACTGAAGATCTTAGCTTGCACCTATACACCATCCTAAAAATTATAGGAATCCTTCTGTTTGGTAGCCACATCAATTATCCTAAACTTTTCTTGAGATCCTGTAATATTCATGTACTAGTACTCGCTGCATATCCTAAAATGGTCTCCTTAGAACTTCGCCTATTCACCCACACGTATTGCTCCACCTGAAACTGTGCATCTCTGACGTTAGTGCTATGATATTGGTCCTCCTACACTCCACTACTTTGAACTCGTGTCACATCTCCACCAGTGAAGCCACCTCTACTCGATGCTCCATCTAAAATCAAAGTCCATCTGATGCTCCAGAAGCTGACTCTATAATCGAGTCCCTCGAGGCCAACTATCCAACGCTGTAGTACTGGGCTTGCCACTGCACCTTAAATACTATTACTGCTCCTTCGAACCCTCCGCACTACACGGACCACTCCGAAGTCATCTCGGATATACTACACCTCGCCGGCTCCTCTGAAATTACTAAGAGCTCATCCGACTCTTCTCTTTCAATGACTGAACTCTAGAAAGTTTCACCTTAGCCTTTTCCTCTTCTACTCTTGTACCAACCATCGCTTTAGTTGCATCCGAAAGAACTACAGCTCAAACCCTATCTTCGGCTCAGACCCACCTATCTCATCTCAAGGCTCTTGAGACTTTCTGGCTCTTCATAAGACCTGCTCCTGATCTTTCTGAGATGCCTCCTGATACTCTCTGCTGAGATACCTCCCTCGGCTGCTGCACCATCAAGCCTCTCTCAGCTTCTACCTCCAGGAAAGTGCTACTGTTGCACTCTAGTGCACCCTGCCTTGTCTCAACACCACCTCCTTATAGGTATTTTGGTTCTCTCTTGCTGCATACAAACTATCCTCCACTGAACTGCAACTCTCCCCGATGCTCCTATAGAAGAAACTTGATCCAATATCAGCCATCCAGCACTGACCTGCTGGACGTCCATGGATCATCCATCTCCATCACCTCCAAGGCTTCGTAAATCCATGCTCTGATCGAACTATTGAATGCATCCCCAACTATTTCTCCCATCTTTCTGTAACCGAAGGACGTATAGTCGCTTCTTCAACTTTTCTTCAACCATTATCTCTTGAAAAACCTCTCTTCATCCATCAAATAGCCCCACACTACTCATCTTCTTAGAGAACCCTGTCACCCATCATACATCCCAGTCTCTCCAACTAAGATCGATAAAAAAATCATGCACCCAAACCTTTCACCTTGGAAAAAAACTTTTTTCATTAATCCTCTTAACCTCCACCTTCAATCTGCTACTCTCAGTTGGCCAAACCACAGCAATAACAATGGTAGATCCGAGACATATCGTGGAATACTTATGCAGATTTTTAATTTCATCTTGTATGACTTCTTCTTCGCTTTTATGCGCCATCAGGCTCTGATACCAAATATTGGTGCATCACCATGATATCACCTAGCTCTGATATCAATTGTAAGAATCCAGTATCACTTTGATACCATGTTATGGAAGCTCCTGATCTTTAGCATGAACCTGAGGAGATCTTTGATATTCTCTAAGGGCAGCAAACCAATCTACCAATCTAGATCTATGATGGGGCACCTCCCTTCTTGGGCTTAAGGGAGGCACTCCCTTGGGACAACAACTCTAGAGAGAAGAGAGAAGAGAGATTGAGAAAGAAAAGATCTATATTCAAATCATATTTTAAAATCGTAATACATCCTACGTATTTATACATAGATATTAGGCACAATCAAAAATTTTTCTGGCTAATCCGATACATGAACGCACTCACCAAGCCCATGTACATATGTCTCACATGCTCTCATCCCCAAGATCTAGTTCTGATCCATATATGAGTTAGCTCTCTTAAGATCTTATTGGTTCAGACTTTAAGATCCCAAATAGAAAACCCTGAATAGTTCTGTACGCCGCCATCAAGCCGGCTCTCTTAGAAGCCGAGCTAGCTTGACTGTATCTCGCTCAAACCTTATCTTCTATCTACCTGAGATAGCCAGCTCGGCTACACCCCGAGCTAGCTCGATCTCAGTCCAAGCCAGCTCGATCTCAGTCCAAGCCGGCTCGACTGCATATCCAAGCTAGCTTGCCTATATGTCTTTCCCTTATCTTGGCTGATTCTTCTTCTGGCTTTGGTTCTTTTCTCCATCTTATGTCCCAAGTTTCCGGAGTACCTTTTAAGCCCCTCAAGGTCCTCACACCTGAACCTCAAGTCCCATGCAGGGTTACACGCCACCTTCATTTAGGACAACTTCTGTTCTTGTTCTAGGACTCATACTCATCCTAGACTCATGGAGCCAACACCCTGGCTCCTCCTATAGCCTCTCAAGGCTTGGGAGCACCACAAAACCTAACAATCTCTGCCTTAGTACCCTAAGCCTTGGCAAATCCTGGCAATGCTCTCCTGCACAATCCTATTATCGTTGCGTAATTGATAGCACCTGTGCAAACATTGCCTCCACCAATCTTCTTTAGCTGTTGTGCACCCTTTGAGGCTTTTGGGATGATCGCCTCCATCATTGAAGATCTTGGCTTGCACCTATTCACTATCCTAAAAATTGTAGGAATCCTTCTGCTTGGCAGTTGCATCAATTATCCTAGACTTTTCTTGAGATCCTACAGCATTCATGTACCGACACTCGCTGCATATCCTGATACAATTTTCTCAAAACTTTGTCTATTCACCCGCACGTGCTGCTCCACCTAGAATTGTGCATCTCCAGCATTGGAGCTAGATATTCATGTGCTGCTCCACCTAGAATTATGCATCTCCAGCATTGGAGCTAGATATTGATCCTCCTATACTCCTCCTCTCTAAACTTGTGTCACATCTCCACCGATGAAGCCACCTTTGCCCGATGCTCCATCTAAAATCGAAGTCCACCTGATGCCACAGAAGTCAACTCTGTAACCGAGTCCCTCGAGGCGAACCATCCAACGCTGCACTGCTAGGCCTGCCGCTGCACCTCAAATAGCATCATTGCTCCTTCGGATCCTCTATACTTTGCGGATATTGCTACAAGAATTAATGCTGATGATTATAAAATATTTGAGGGGATATTAATAATTTTGGCTTGAAAAAAGATCAATTGTGTTTCAGGTTCAATAAAAAATTTTAAGTTTACTAAAAAAAGATGATGAGGGGTAAAATCATAAATTTTATAAAATTAGAGAAAATATATTTTAAAAGTCTCAACAATAAGCCTAGAAGATTTTTGATTTATTTGAGCCAATTTTATAAATTTTGGATCCATAATTTGGAAGAAAATCAAAAAAAAAAGATGATGAGGGGCAAAATCATAAATTTTATAAAATTAGAAAAAAATCTATTTTGGAAATCTTAAAAACAAGCCTAAAAAATTTTTGATCTATTGGAGGTAATTTCATGAATTTTGGATGCATATTTTAGGAGAAAATTAGTTTTGAAGAAAATGGTCAACCCCTAGATCTTTTCTTCCTAAAATGGGCTATTTGACATGCTATTCGTATGCCAGGCATCGACTCCAGGGTTGACCTCTATTGTTTTGAAGGCTAAAAAAATATAAAAAATGAGTTTTCTAGGTTTCTATCTTAGAGGTCAACTCCTGCGATAGAAAAACTCCATAACAACTTTTTTTGGTTCATTTTGGCCACATTTAATGCACTTTTAAAGCTCTCCAATGGCTCTAAACTTGCCCAAATTTTTTTTTAATACTTATTGAAGATATAAAGGCCTAAAAAAGAGACAAAAAAATAAAAGATTCAAGTATTCATTTTAGTCCTAAGCAAAAAGCCCTCTTCAAGCAAAGAAGCTTTCATTTCAAGTTCACCAACCCCTTAAAAACTCATTTAAGTCTTCAACAACTTTGAGAAAAATCAGAAAAGCTTCTTCCTTAATTGTATAAAGAGTTTTTTACATTTTATTTGCTCATTAAAGGGGCTAACTTTATATTTCATTATTGTTAACACTTATACTCTATTTTATTATTTTAATTTAAGTTTTGGGAGTTCCAAAACTTGGAAAGATTGATCCAAATCTTGAATCAGATTATATTGGAGTGGCTTGTACCCAAAAAATAAGTGTTCTAGCTTAAGATAGCTAGGGTTAGAGGAACCGATATTGTATTCTTGTTGAATACATTTAGTGAATTTGAATTTCCAAGAAGAAGCCTGGGGAGTGGATGTAGGTGCAAGGTTGGCACCGAACTACTATAAATCTTACTTGTTTATAGTGGACTTGCTCTTTCCATCCTTATTTTGTTAAATACTTGCTCTCTTACTATTTATCTTTTTATCTCACTTAAATCACCCACCTCATATAAATTACATATCATTACATTGTCATTATTATTTTAATTTAGCTTTAAAATTTTAAAAACTCAATTCATTCTCTCCTCTTGGGTTGCATAGCTAGACAACAAGTGGTATTAGAGCTCGATGCTCTAGTCTTATTTTGATTTAACCATCAAAGAGCCAAAGATTTATGGTAATCCAAGTCAGTATCTCTCTAGCTGAGGGGTAATCCGCAAACTGACGTCCATTTTTCAATGGGTCAAACTACACCTATTGAAAAGCTTGGATGAGAATTTTTATTCAAGCACTTGACTATGATATGTAGAGTATCATAGTTAATGAACCACACATAATCACTAAGATAATTGATGGTGTAGAATCAATCCAAATGAGAATGGGATGGGGTTGATAAGAAAATGGCTCAGCTCAATGCTAAAGCCATGAATATTTTATATTATGCTTTAGATGCTAATGAATTTAATCGTATTTCAACATGCATGTCTGTTAAGAAAATATGGGATAGGTTAGAAGTAACACATGAAGGTACCAACCAAGTCAAAGAGTCAAAGATTAACATGCTTGTACATAAATATGAACTTTTTAAAATGGAGCATGATGAGTCAATAACTGAAATGTTTACTCACTTTATGGATATTATAAATGGTTTAAAAAGTCTTGGCAAGTCTTATTCTAACAGTGATCTTCTAAAGAAGATACTTAGGTCTTTGCGAAGAATATGGGAAGCCAAGATCACCGCAATTCAGAAAGCCAAAGGTTTGAACATATTATCTTTGGAGGAGCTTCTAGGATTGCTTATAACACAGAGCTAAGCATGAAGCAACATCAAGAAGATGTCAAGAAGAAAAAGACAATCATCCTCAAATCCACTACTTAACTAGATGAGGAATCTGATGAAATAGAAAATAAAGAGCAAGATGAAGAATTGGCCCTTATTACTAAAAAGTTTTAAAGATTTTTGAAGAAAAGAAAACAAGGGATGAGGAAGAGACCACCTACAAAAGGAGAGTATAGCAAGGAGAAGGATAAGAAGCAGCCCCTTATTTGTTATGAGTGTAAGAAGCCGAGGCACTTTAGGTCTGAATGTCCACAACTCAAGAAGGATCCCAAGAAGTATAAGAAAACGGCTATGGTGGCTACATGGAGTGATAGCAATGATTCGAGCTTCGAAGAAGAAGAGTTATATGAACAAGCTAACTTATGTCTTATGGCACATGAAAATGAGATAAATGCTAAAATTTCATATGATTTTACTTTTGAAGAACTCTAAGAAGCATTTTATGATTTAGTTGATGATTTAAAGAAGTTAGGGGTAAAGAACAAAGAATTAAAATCAAAGAATCAATCTTTACTAAAAGAAAATGAGATAATTTCAAATGAGAAATTGATTTTAACTCAAGAAAATCTTAACCTAAGAAATGAAATTGCTAAGTTAAAATCTATGGTAGAAAAGTTTACTCTTAGCTCAAATAAACTTCAAATGATACTTGAAAATCAAAAGGCCATTTATGATAAAGCTGGCCTAGGCTATAATCCTTTTAAGAAATAAAAATTTTTGAAAAACATCTTTGTGAACTCATCAAGCAACAAGTTTTCAAATATTACTTACTTTAAATGTAGAAAAGTAGGACATAAATCTTATACATATTTTTTTAGTAAATTTAAAAATTTAAATATGAAGAAGATTTGGGTTCCAAAAGGAACCATAAGCTCTAACCTTCATGGATCTAAGATGACTTGGGTATCAAAAACTAGTAAATAATCTTGCAGGTTCACCAAGAATCTAGTGGAATAAAATGAGAAAATACTTGTAGTTGGATGCCTTAGAAATGGACTTGGATGGGTGATGATATTGATAAAATCTAAACTTTTCTCATTTCATACCATCAATATTTATTTGATTAATTCTACTAATTTTAATGACCTATCATTATATTTTTATATTATGATTATTTGCTTGAAATTCTTTTCATATATTAGTAAGATTAGTATGATTAATTGATTTTGATGATTTGAAAACTTTGATTTTAAAAGATCAATATTCTCTTCTCTAAATGTCATGTTATGATATGAATTAAAATTAACTTGAAATTCAATATGATATAATAGTTTCTCCATATCAATTTATAATTAATAAACTTAAATTAAAAGATGCTTAATTAAATGTGAATGTTTTTGAAATATTGAACATACATGTAAAATTGATTTTTGGCATTCTCTCATAAGATACTTAAATATTAAATTTTTTTAAAACTTTGTATGATATAAGTACTTGAAGATAAAATATCTATTTATAAAATTCAAATGCTTGATGTATTGAATTATTTTGCATATTAGCTTATCCCTAAAGATTTGAAATTTCATAGTTCAACCAAAACTCATGGAGCATATATCTAGATTTTCTTTTACATGAGTCTCTTGACTTGATAATCTTGTCCCCATGATTGATTAATTCTTGATCTCCTAATTTGACTTGAATATCTTTTTTGATCATTGATTTGATTGCCTATTGATTCTTATTCAACTTGATTAAATTTTCTTGAATCAAAAGTTGTTTGAACTATTTTCTGCTTTGGCACCTGAACCCCATTTTTTGGAATTAGTTCTCCTATTGGAGTCAGCACCTGAGCCCCATTTTTTGGAATTAGTTCTCCTATTTGAAAATATTCCAAGGCTCTATCATTCCATTGTTAATTTTCTCAAGCCATAATTCCTTCCAAACTCCTCTCCTACTAAAATTGGATCTTTTCTCTCAATTTCTATTCTAATCTTGTAGTCCTTATTTTTCAATGGCACCTCGGAAGCATTTTGCCCAAAGAAAGAGAATGTCTAGTTTTCAAAATGAAAGGTGTGCAAATTGAGATAAATGTTGATAGCATTGGATGCAAGCTACACATTTAATATTTGTATTTGATTGAGATGATGATTGAGGATATTGAGGATATCAGCTTTTATGCTATAGCAGATGATGATAATGAGACTCCTACAGTAGAGCCTATTGCAGTATATATCAGGATAAGGAGCCAGCAGAGCAGCATGAACAAATAGAGATAGCTTCACTTTCACAGACCAGCCATCCAGATACTAGCTCATGATCATTTGTTAAGAGACTGGATGTGGATGGATTTGTTAAGAGACTCCATTAGGATTGTAGCATCAGTTTGTGCAGAGCTTTAGAGCTATATATTAGAGGTACACCAGATAAGATGAGATCAGATAGAGGTATTATCATTGGTTAGAGACGAGCTAGGAAGATTGATTCAGGCACTCACTATAGCGAGGGAGGATGTTCGCTATCGGATCCAGTCATTTGGAGATATTTGACTACACTCTTCTTTTATCTAGCCTAGACCTACATCTTAGGATTATCCTGATATATACTTGTTTAAGATGCTAGGATTTCTTTCCACAGCTTTAGTGACCCTTTCAATCTATTTTTGGCATCTATATAGGATATAGCTCTCATACATTTAATTTACATGCTTTCATGATTTTATGTTTATAATCACCATTGGCTAATCAATAAAAATTTCATCTTTTATGAAAATTCAACGTATTTGATATTATTTATTTGACTCAATATGTGCTTTGCTTGCAAAACAAAAAGAAGAATGATTGCCTGTTTAAATTAATTAAATATACATGATTTGAAAGAAATAGGATGAAAATTAAGAAAAGTTAATTTTTGACACAGGAAGAGAGTTAAGAAAATTAAATTTTCTAGCATTTGTTATAAAAAATAGAAAAAATTAATTTTGAATTGAATAAAAAATATTATTAAAATATTAAAAGTGAAATTATTTTGATATATTGATGCACTCTTGTTGTTCTAGTTATTTGATTTACTTTAGAGAAATTATTTCTATTTTACCTTTTTATTCAATCATACTTTGCATTGTTTGATCCTATCATAATTTTTAATAATTAATTGGTATCAAGCTTAATTTTGAAAAATATTTTACTCCAAATTAAAATTCTAGATAAATAGTTTTTGAATCCCATGAAAAATTATTAATAGGCATTTATTTCTTGCTTGACTTGTTGGTTCACTTGTACCTGAGCATTTATGTGATCTTGTTTATTCTTGTTTTGCATTAGTATCAAAAAATTCATCCTTAAGTGAAGTTTCACAGTTAGTATCAAATAGATTTTTTCTGTCCTGCGCTCCATTGTTTTCTTTCAGCAAAAAAAAAAGAATATTTTATCTCAAATCTAGTTTTACATAGCTTATATGATATCTTTTAAGATAAATTCAAAGAATTTCATATCTTTCTTGAGCTAAATTGAGTGATATTTCTTAAGAAAAGAAAAATCTGAATTTAAATTATAAATCTCTCTATGATTTGTTTGCATAGTCTATTGGTATCAATTCAAAATGACTTATCAAAATAATTTGATCTGAACTTAATGAATTCATCTTTTTTGATAAAAAAATTTAAAATAATTGGTATCAAATTTTATCGCCTTTCACTCCATCTTTTAAAAAAAAAAGAAGGAAGAAAAGAATATTTTATCTCAAATCTAAGTTTGCACAGCCATATTTTAATATGATAATTTTTGAGATAAATTGCAAATGTTTGTTACCTTTACTGAACTCAATATATAATTTTTTTGATAAAAAAATATTTTCTTAATAAAAAATAATTATTAAAAAAATTAAACAAATCTCTTTGTGATAATATATCTAAATTCCTAATTTTGAAAGAATCTATTTGTTTTGAATTTTTAAAACTTAAAGCTATTCCTTAGCTATATTTGAAAAGCATTTCTTTTTGAATCTATAGTTTTGAGGGAAAAAAAAATAGAATTGAAATTATACTATCTAAATGAGGAAGAAATATTTCTTAAACTAAATGTTATTCTATTTTTGATTGAGTTGTGTCGAAAGAATTTTTTTTTGTTTTAACTTGAAAAAAAATTACTAATATTGCTTGATTTGTTCATCTTTGATTTAAGCATTCATATATTTTTTAACTTATCGATTTATACTTTGATTGATTTGATTGTGTCATCATTTTTCAATGATCAATGAATATTTTAAAAATGCTTTACATCAATTGATCATTTTGATATTGTCATGATTGAAGACATCCTATTATAAACATTCCATTTTAAAATCAATGATAGCAAAATTTTTATTAAAAAAAAATTCATTGTATCATGATTTGATTGATTATTTGATTGATAGTTGATTATTTGAGACTCAATATGCTTTTTTTAAATATATGCAATAGAGGAAAAAAATACTAAAAAAATAATTTAATCTTAAAAGATTATTTAATTAAAAATACCTTTATTTGCAAAAGTAAGGAAGAAAATTCATTTAAGATAAATTAGTTACTAAATTGGTATCTATCAAATTTGAAAATCTGAGCTTAAAAGTCAAATTAGTATTAGTTAAAGATTAATGTGGTATCAATTAACAGTTCTTAACTTAAAAAAAAGGGAGAGAATAAATTTAAAAATATAATATGATGAATTTTATGGTATTCACTTTTGAAAATAGGAGGAGAGACATTTGCTACAAATTGATATTAAAAATATCAATATTAATCTTAAATTCTCAATTATTTATTTTATAATTCTCTTAAATTTGTACTTTATTTCAATTAATATCAAACTTTCAATCAAATGCTTTATAGTCTTTTTGATTTATGCTTTCATATGTTTATTCAATTTGATTTACTAGATTTAAAGTGCTATTAATTTAAAGCAGTATTAGATAAATAAATTATTCTCAAATATTGAAACTTGCTTAAAGTGGTATCATTCATATGTTGGTTTTATAATTTAATTTATCTAAATATTCTTGATATTCTTGGAGTTGAATTGAATTGAAAACTTTTCTTACTCCTAGAAATAAATTTATAAAATTTTTAATGTACAATGTAAGATCTTTATAAAGTTATTTTCAGCTTTGATATTATCTTTCATAATCTTCCGATACATAAATTTTTAAAGTTTAATTGACTAAAACTTGAGAAAAGTAAAGAATAAATATTAAGATTGGTGTCAATTTGTTTTTCATGTTATACTTATTTTATTTAAAAATCTTTATTTTTTTGAAATTAAATTGAAAATCTAAATTGATGGTATCAAATAAAAATTTAACATCGGACATACTTTTTTTGGTATCAAATATGCTAAAATATCTTGAAAAACTCTAATCCCTTAATATTGACTTGAAAAATCTAAATTAAAACTTTTTAGAAAGGAGGAGAGTGATATCAATACAAATTTGATATCAAACATACCTATTTTTATATTAAATATCCCATAAAATTTAAATTTAATATCCTCTTAAAATTAAATCAAAATTTTTTAAATTTAATATATATATATATATTTTGAATTTCAATTGATTTTGATGATATATTTTAATGATTTGTTTGATGCATTAAAAAAAAAAATGTTATGCTTGATTTCTTTGTTCAAAACTTTGAAAAGCTCTATTCCTCTTTAAACTTAAAAAATATATATTTAAAAATCTATTTATAAAAGTTATAATCATTTAATAAGGGGGAGAGCCTTTAATATTTAAATTCAAGCAAATTTCTGAAAGAAAAGTGATGTTTTAAGCATGTTTTAAATCCAAAGATAAGTTTTCAAAAAGAAAATAATTTATTTGACTTTATTTTTTGAATTTGATACATCTCTTATTTGACACACTCTTATATCTTATTGATTTTGATGATTTTCTTAATTTTTCCCTTAAGCCTTTTAATGATTATTAAAAATAGGAAGAGGAATGTTGAGTATATGCTTAATGAATTGATGCTTAAAATACTTAATAATTTGATGCTTAAAATCTTAATACTTATTGATTTGAATTAAGATATTATAGTGTAATGAGTATATAAGAAATATATAATGAACTAAAGTTAAATTAAGAATATTCATGAAGTATGCATTTATATATTTAAATTAATTACTTCATGATATATTAGCCAATTTTGATTGTATATGGTGTTTATTTTGTATGGCTAACTATTTGTACTTCTGATATATAATGTAAAATTCATATCACATCTTTATGTATTTTGGCTAGAACTATTTACTTGATGTATGATTTTTATGTATTTTGAATATTGACATCTTATTTTATCATGAATATGAAATATATTTTTCATATATAATATCAATTATATTATGAATCATCTTTTAAGGAGCAGGTTCTTCTTTCTTATTAGAAAGAGGGAGTAAATTTTATTCAAAACAAGGAAAGAATAGTTTTTTCTTAATTGATGATGTCAAAAAGGGGGATTAAAGAAATAGAAATGGGTAATAAGCAAAATTATGAAAAATTATCAAAGACAATTGGGCAATAAGCAAATGTGTCAAGAAAATTTGTCAAAAGAAAAATTGTTAAAGAAAATAATGTTATAAGCAATCTTCAAACTTCAAACTGCTCTTGATGCACTTTATTCAAATAATTGACTTTAATGTTCAAGTGATATATCTTTGTAAATTTAAAATTTTTAATCAATGCTTCATATATGTTATATTTTTGCTTATGCTCAAGTATTTTGTCATCATAAAAAAGAAAGAGATTATTTTTCTAAGAATTAATTTTGATGATTATAAAATATTTAAGGGGATACTAATAATTTTGGCTTGGAAAAAGATCAATAATGTTTCAGATTCAATAAGAAATTTCAAGTTTACTAAAGAAAGATGATGAGAGACAAAATCATAAATTTTATAAAGTTGGAGAAAATATATTTCAGAAGCCTCAACATTAAGTCTAGAAGATTTATGATCTATTGGAGGTAGTTTTATAAATTTTAGGTGCATAATTTAAAAGAAAATCAGGAAGAAAGATGATGAGGGGTAAAATCATAAATTTTATAAAATTAGAGAAAATCTATTTTGGAAGCCTCAAGAACAAGCTTAAAAGATTTCTAATCTATTCGAGACAGTTTTATGAATTTTGGATGCATATTTTAGGAGAAAATCAATTTTGAAGAGAAGAATCAATTTCTAGGTCTTTCCTTGCCGAAGCGGGTTATTTGGCATGCTGTTCCTATGCCAGGGGTCAACCCTAGGGTTGACCTCTACTGTTCTGAAGGCTAAAAAACACAAAAAATGAGTTTTTCAGGTTTCTATCTTAGAGGTTGACTCTTGTGATAGAGGTCGTCCTTGCAATGGAAAAACTCCACAATGACTATTTTTTGATCCATTTTGGTCATATTTAATGTACTTTTAAAGCTCTCCAACGGCTTTAAACCTATCCAGATTTCTCTCTAACACTTATTAAAGATATAAAGGCCTAAAAATGAGAGAAAAAAAAAAAGAGATTCGAGCATTCATTTCAATCCTAAGCAAAAAGCCCTCTTCAAGCAAAGAAGCTTTCATTTCAAGTTTACCGATCCCTTAAAAGCTCATTCAAGTCTTCAACAACTTTGAGAAAAATTAGAAAAGCTTCTTTCTTAATTATATAAAGAGTTTTTAACATTTTATTTGCTTATTAAAGGGCCTAACTTTGTATTTCATTATTGTTAATACTTATACTCTATTTTATTATTTTGACTTAAGTTTTGGAGGTTCCAAAACTTGGAAAGATTGATTCGAACCTTGAATTGAATTGTATTAGATTAGCTTGTACCCAAAAAATAAGTGTTCTAGCTTGAGATAACTAGGGTTGGAGGTATCGACATTGTATTCTTATTGAATACGTTTAGTAGATTTAAATTTTCAAGTAGGAGCTTGGAGAGTGGATGTAGGTGTAAGGTTCGCATCGAACCACTATAAATCTTACTTATTTATAGTGTGCTTGCTCTCTTTCCATTCTTATTTTATTAAATACTTGCTTTCTTACTATTTATCCTTTTATCTTACTTAAATCATCCATCTCATATAAATTGCATATCATCATATTATTTTTGTTATTTTAATTTAGCTTTAAAATTTTTAAAATTCAATTCATCCCTCCTCTTAGGTTGCATAGCTGGGCAATAATGGATCTCCTTTGAAGCCATCCCGGATACACTACATCCCGTAGGCTCCTTCGAAACCACCAAGAGCTTATTCGACTCTTCTCTTTCAGTGACTAAATCCTAGGAAATTCCATCCTAGCCTTTTCCTCTTCTATTCCTATACCAACCATCACTTCAGTTGCGTCCAGAGGAACTACAACTCAAACCCTATCTTGAGCTCAGACCCATCTATCTCATCCCGAGGCTCTTGAGACTCCCTAGCTTTTTTTGAGACCTGCTCCCAGTCTTCCTGAGATACCTCATCTGCACACCGCTAAGCCTCTCTCAGTTCCGTGCCTCTAGGAAAGCGCTATTGTAGCATTCTAGTGTTTTCTTCCTCATCTCAACACCACCTTCTTGTAGGTACCCGGGTCCTCTCTTGTAGCACATAAACTATCCTCCACTGAACTGCGACTCTTCCTAGTGCTCCTACAAAAGAAACTTGATCCAAGATTGGCCATCCAACACTGACCTATTGGACCTCCATGGATCATCCATCTCTATCACCTCTAAGGCTTTGCAAATCCATGCTCTGATCAAATTGCTAATTGTATCTCTGACTATTTCTCCCACCTTCCTACAACCAAAGAATGTATAGTTGCTTCTTCAGCTTTCCTTCGACCATTATCCCTTGAAAAATCTCTCTTCATCCATCAAACAGCCCCACATTGCCCATCTTCCTAGAGAACCCTATTACCCATCATACACCCTGGTCTCTCCAACCAAGATCGATCAGAAAATTATGCATCCAAACCTTTCATCCTAGAAAAACCCTTTTCATTAATCCTATCAACCTCTACCTTCAATATGCTACTCTCGGTTGGCTAAACCATAGTAGTAATAAAGATAGATTCGAGACATACTGTGGAATACTTATGCAGATTTCTGATTTGATCTTGTATGATTTCTCCTTCACTTTCATGCACCATCAGGCTTGGATACCAAATGTTAGTGCATCACCATGGCATCACCTAGCTCTGATACCAATTATAAAAATCTGGTATCACTCTGATACCATGTTACAAAAGCTCCTGATCTTTAGCATGGACCTAAGGAGATCTTTGACATTCTCTAAGGGCAGCAAACCAATCTACCAGTCTAGATCTATGATGGGTGCCTCCCTCCTTGGGCTTGAGAGAGGTGCCCCCCTTGGGGCGGCAACTATGAGCTCAGAAGTGACACTCTCAAGTCTTGAAAATATGCGAAGACAGGTCATGGAAAGATAAGAGTGAGTCGGAAGAGAAATCAGCTCTCCTAGCAAAGTTTAGAAACTAGGCCTACTCACCCTGATACTGAGCTGGCTAAGTTGGAAACTAGGCTAACTTAGTCCAGGATAGAATCAGCTACGTCTCAGAGAAAAATTCAGATAGAAAGCAGTATTTTTGGACTGTTGGCATGGTACACAACTGGATCGGCTCAATTTGGGACTGAACTGACCCAGTCGTAGGTTAGCCAACTCTGTCTGAAATTGGGCTGGCTCAATTTTCATAAGTTATTATTTTGTGTACGTGGATTGTTTGAATTTGAAAAGTTTTTCTATGAGCTTGGGCTTTTGACCTTTTGTAAAGTATATATACTAAAAATAGGTCAAGAATGTAATAGTGCTGAAATATACTAAATAAAAGCTCTTTTCTTTCAAAAATCTTTTCTTCTCTTCTTCTCTATTCTTTAAATTATTTGATCGTGCTTCCGTAGAAATCTCTAAGTACTTTTTTATTGCTTGGCTAATCACCAACGGCCACGCCGATCCATATGGGAAGAGTACGCATTCCCGATATTTGATATCAGAGTGGTGTTGTGTGGAAGAAAGGAAGACATCTAGGATTTACTGTATCCAAAATTTGTTGCACTAGGTTTTATCCTAAAACTTCTATTTTGCTTCATGGTTGTCTCTAGATTGAGGTGGAGATTGTTTACATGGAGAAATGGTGATACAAAAGTTTAGAAAGAGGATCTAGGGTCAGTTAGATCTTCTTTGAAGGATAGTTTTGCTAGTGTCTGTGATCGTGAAGGGTGTTAGGGATTTATTCTTGACTTGTTTGAAATCATGGGATCAAGTGGATTCAAGGTAGATTTTGAGAAGTTTGATGGCAAGGAAAACTTTACCCTATGATAGCAAAGAGTAAAGGACTTATTGGTTCAGCAGAGGATCTACAAGATCTTGATAAAAGAAAGGTTGGAAAAGATTAGTGTTGAGGATTGGAAAGAGTTGGAGAAAATTACTTTTAGTACAATCCGGATGTGCTTGGCTGATCAGGTTTTGTCCGAGGTTTGCATAGAGACTATGGCAAAGGGGCTCTGGAAGAGACTGGAGAATACATATAAGGGGAAGAACATGACGAACAAGCTGTGGTTGAAGAAACAGTGTATAGTCTGAGGATGCCTAAAGGTGGAGATCTTGTTGCACATATCCAAAGGTTCAATCAGGTGTGTTCTAAGGTGATGAGTTTGGATGTGAAGATCGACGAGGAGGATCACACATTGCTGCTATTATGTTCTCTCCCAGATTCGTATGATGGTCTCATAATAATTTTAGTTTATGGAAAGGAGATCCTAAACTATGAAGAGGTTGTTGGTGTGCTCAGATCAAATGAGCAAAGAAAAAAGATCTATAAGGGAGACTCTAAGTCTGAGATCTTCACTGTGAATGAAAGACAGGGAAGATCAAAGGAGAAGACAAGAGGAAAATTCAAGGACAGGTCAAAGTTTTATGATCAGAGGAAGATGACATTGAAATGTTATAAATGTCATCAGTCTGGACACCTGAGAAGAGATTGTTCCCTTTTAAGATTAGAAAAAGGGAAGGCCAGCAAGGAAGATGATATAGCTTCTATGAGTAGTGAAGAAGATCTGTTAGTTGTATCAGATAGATCCACAGAGTATGATACTATGTGGATATTGAATTTAGTATGCTCGCACCACTATACTTCTCATCGAAAGTGATTTGCTACCTACCAGAAGGTCGATGGTGGAAGTGTCAGCCTTGGAGATGATTATCCATGCAAAGTAGCTGGAATTAGATCTATCAGGGTGAGCATGTACGATGGGATCATTTGTACATTATCAAATATCAAGCATATACCGAAGTTGAAAATGAATTTGATTTCTTTAGGCTACTTGGAGGAGCAGGGTTATGCTTTTAGTAGCCAGGTTATGAGTAGATGATGTCTGAAAATTTCTAAAGAAGCTTTGGTGGTAATGAGAGGTAGAAGACTGAGCAATAATTTTTACAGAATGGAAGCCTCAGTGGTAAATGATAGTACAGAGGTTTAGCAGTGGCATAGGAGGAGCAGATTTTATATCAGCTGTGGCACTATTGGATGGATCATATGAGTGACCATGGGCTCACTGAATTTAGTAGAAGAGGTATGATCCCAGCTCTGAAGAAGGAGGGCACAAATCTTTGTGAGCCATACATCTTTGGCAAACAATATAGGATGAAGTTTGCCAGGAGTATCAAGCGCAGCGAGGGAGTGCTGGATTTAGTGCACTCGAATGTGTGGGGACCAGCTCCTGTATCAGCTAGAGGTGGGACAAAATATTTTATCACTTTCATTGATGATTTCTCAAGGAAGGTGTGGATTTATCTGATTAGAGAAAAAATAGAGGTGTTTGCTTGATTCAGAGCCTGAAGAGATGAAGTAGAGGAGTCAGAAAGATAGATGAAGTGTCTGAGGTTGGATAATGGAGGGGAGTATACTAGCCTAGAGTTCAGGTGGTACTATGAGAAAAATGGCATCAAATGTCATTACACGGTGAAGATGACTCTCCTGCAACATGGTATCGCGGAAAGGATGAATCGGACATTGACCGAGAAGGCATGGAGTTTGAGGCTACAGACATCACTCTCAAAGTTCTTTTGGGATGATGCTCTAACTTTTTCTTATTTTCTTGTGAACAGGGCTCCTCACTATAAGCTGAATGGAGGCATTCCAGAGGAGGTCTGGAGTGAAAAAAAGATGAAGCTTGGCTACCTAAAAGTCTTCAGTTGCACAGCCTATGCATATGTGGATGCAACCGAGAGGAGCAAATTGGATCTGAAATCTCAAAAGATGATATTTGTAGGGTATCCACAAGGAGTCAAGGAGTACCTACTATGGGACTCTCAGGCATAGAGGTTAGTGATCAATAAGGATGTTATCTTTGATGAGAAGAGCATCTTGAGGAGGTCTAGGATAGATGGAACTAGGAAAACAAAGATGAACAGCGATGGCCAATCAAAGAATGATGGCATGCAGGTAACTTCCACTTATAGGAGTGTTCCTATTGAGGTGGAGCTAGGTAGAAAAGTATTATCTCAGATTGAAAATCAGCATGGAGGGCCGACAGTTCAGACAGATGTGCAGGAGCAACCACAAACATCAAGCAGAGATGTGCCAGTGGGAGTGACTTTGCACAAGCTCCAGCATACTATTAAGAGACTGATCAGATATGGCATTGATGAGGTTATCTTCTATGCACTCATCACTGCTAATGGAGATCCAGAGAATTATGTAGAGGCCATGGAGAGTGAGGATCATGATTCATAGATGCAGGCCATGATGGAAGAGATGGAATCACTTGAGAAGAATCAGACATGACAGCTGGTGGATCTTCCGGAGGGTGCTCGATCTATTGGCTCAAAGTGGGCATTCACAAAGAAAGAAGTACCTTTAGAATAAGGTGGAGTTAGATTCAAAGCAAGGCTGGTAGCAAAGGGATACTCACAAAGAGAAGGGATTGACTACATAGAAATTTTTTCTCCTATGATGCGTCATACATCTATTCGAGTTTTGTTGTCACTGGTGGCATAGCATAACATAGAATTGGAATAGATGGACGTGAAGATGGCCTTCCTTCATGGAACTTTGGATGAAAGAATCTACATGAAGTAGCCAGATGGTTTCATGGAGATAGGACAGGAAGAAAAGATGTGTTTACTCGAGAAGTCTTTGTATGGCTTGAAACAATCCCCTCATTAGTGGTATCGAAGATTTGATAGCTTTGTCTTGAGCCTGGGTTTCAGCGGATGTGAACATGATTGTTGTGTCTACGTCAAGAATGTAGATGAGAAGGATGCCCTGTACCTGTTATTGTATGTAGATGATATACTCATAGCCAGTAGAAGCATGGATGCAGTGAAAAGGTTGAAAAGGACATTATCATCTAAATTTGAGATGAAAGATTTGGATCCAGCTGAGAAAATCCTTGGAATGAAGATTTGCAGAGATAGGTGCAAAGGAATGCTCCATTTATCATAAGAAAAGTATGTCCAGAAGATTCTAGAGAGGTTTAGGATGGAGAAGGCCAAACCTACGGAGATGCCATTGCCGAGCCATATGTCTCTCTCCAAGTTACAGTGCCCCCAGTTAGAAGAGAAAAGAGAGTACATGGAATGAGTCCCTTATGCAAATGCTGTAGGTAGTATGATGTACACTATGGTGTACTGTAGACTAGATATAGCACATGCTGTGAGCACGGTTAGTATATACATGGCTAACCTTGGGAAAGAATACTAGAAAGCATTGAAATGGATATTGAGATATATGCATGGAATAAGGGATTATAATTTGGTGTTTGATAGGCAATCGAGAGAATTTAGAGAATAATCTATGAAGATGTGTGAAGGTTCAGGTCCTCTGAAAGGATTTGTTAATGCAAATTATGCTGGTGATCTTGATACAAGGAGGTCTACTACTAGATATCTCTTCTACGTATATGGTGGATCGGTGTCTTGGAGATCAATCCTTCAGCCAATCACGATCTTGTCTACCACAGAGGTCGAGTACATTGGGATAATGGAGGTTGCGAAGGAAGCCCTTTGGCTTAGGAGGCTAATTGATGAGTTGGGGTGTGGAGCAGAGCAAGGTTACACTATTCAGTGATAGTCAGAGTGCTCTGTTGTTGGCACAGAACCCATTCTATCATGCACGTATAAAGCATATAGACGTGAGGTACTACAGGATTAGAGAGTTGGTGGAGGAAGGTGAAGTGGAACTGATGAAGGTTCATACTAAGGAGAATCAGTTTGATGCACTCATGAAGGTACTCTCTAGTGACATCTTTTAGAGATGTGTGGCATGGATGGATTTGTTGAGGAGAGATGAGTTCACAAGGATTTGGAAGCACCAAGGTGGAGAATGTGAGCTCAGATGTGACACTTTCAAGTCTTGAAAATATGAGAAGATAGGTCATGGAAAGATGGGAGCGAGTCTGAAGAGAAATCAGCTCTCCTAGCAAAGTTCAGAAACTGGGTGGGCTCACCTTGATACTAAGTCAGCTAAGTTAGAAACTGGGCCGACAGTCCAGAACTAGATCGGCTAGGTCTCAGAGAAAAATTTAGATAGAAAGTAGTATTTTTGGACTATTGGCATGGTAGACTGAGTCGACCCAACCTGCAGACTGAGCTGACTCAATTATAGGTTAGCTGGCTCAGTCTAACTAGGCCGGCTCAGTTTTCGTGGATTATTATTTTGTGTACGTGGGTTGTTTAAATTTAAAAAAAAATTTTATGAGCTTGGGCTTGACTCTTTGTAAAGTATATATACTGAAAATAGGTCAAGAATGTAATAGTGCTGAAATATACTGAATAAAAGCTCTTTTCTTTTAAAATTTTTTTCTTCTCTTCTTCTCTATTTCTTGAATTATTTGATCATGCTTTCTTAGAAATCTCTAAGTACTTCTTTGCTGCTTGGCTAATCACCAGCAGCCACATCGATCCATGTGGAAAGAGTGCGCATTTCCAACAGCAACTCTAGAGAGAAGAGAGAAGAGAGATTGAGGAAGAAAAGATTTTAAAATCCTAATAAATCTCATATATTTATACATAGATATTAGGCTCGACTAAAAACTCTTCTGGCTAATCTAATACACGAAAGCACTCACCAAGCCTATGTACATATGTCTCATATGCTCTCATCCTCTAGATCTAGTCTCGACCCATACATGAGTTAGCTCCCTTAAGATCTTATTGGTCCAGGCCTTAAGACCCCAAACAGAAAATCCTGAATAGTTCTGTATGCTACCATCGAGCCGGCTCTCTCAGAAGTTGAGCTAGCTCGACTGTATCTCGTCTAAATCCTATCTTCTATTTGCTTGAGATAGTCGGCTTGGTTGTGCCCTGAGCCAACTCGATCTCAGCCCGAGTTGACTCAACTGCGTATTCGAATCAGCTCGCCTATGTGTCAGCCCCTTATCTTGGCTGATTCTTCTCCTGACTTTGGTCCTTTGCTTCACCTTGTGTTCCAGGTCTCCAAAGCACCTACCAAGCCCCTCAAGATCTTCACACTTGAACCTCTTGTCCCATGTAGAGCTATATGCTGCCTTCACCAAGGATAACTCCTATCCTATCCCTAGGACTCACACCTATCCTAGACTCCTGAAGCCAACACCCTAGCTCCTCCTGTGGCCTTCCAAGGCTTGGGAGCACCATAAATCCTAACATAATATTATACTTTTTCATCAATGATTCAAAAGATTGGTTACAGAAGTATATTCTACGATCACTGATAATAGCTCTAGAGCTACCAAATTGGAAGAGGATATTTTCTTTAAGAAATTTTATAACAATGCTATTATCATTGGTCTTGCATGGCATTACCTCTACCCACTTGGATACATAGTCTACAGCTACTAAGATATATTCATTTCCGAAAGAGTTTGAAAATGGTCCCATGAAGTCTATTCCCCATACATAAAAAATCTCTATAATTAAAATTGGATTCAGAAACATCATATCTTTCTTTGTTATCTAACCTATTTATTGGCACCTAATATAATTTTTATAATATTGGAGTACTTTAGCTACAGTCTTTTTAGCTCCAAAATGACCATCACAAGCTTGGTCATGGCAAAAGGATAAAATGCTCCTAACTTTATTTTCTAGGATACATCTTCTTATGATTTGATTAGGACATTGTTTAAATAAATATGGATCATTCTAAATAAAATACTTTACTTAAGAGAAAAAATTATTCTTGTCCTGAGTCATCCAGTGCATGGGAATCTTACCTATAACCAAATAATTTATTATGTTGCAATACCATGGTTTTGAGGTTACTAACAGCAATTGTTCATTAGGAAAGAACTTATTAATAAGTAGTTCCTCAATTTGTGCAATTGCTAATCAAGATAGGTGATCTGCCACACATTGTTGATACCTCTTCTATTCATGATCTCTAGGTCGAATTCTTGCAAAAGAAGGATCCATCTTATTAAACGTGCTTTGGCATCCTTTTTTGAAAGAAGGTATCTAATGGCAAAATGATCTGTATAGATCATCACATAAGATCTACTAAGTAGGACCTAAATTTCTCTAAAGCAAATAACACAGCTAAAAATTTTTTCTCAGTAGTTGAATAATTTAGCTGTGCATCATTTAAGGTTCTATTAGCATAATAGATCTCTTATGGTAACATTAATTTTTTGACCTACAACAGCTTCTATGGCATGATCTGATGCATTGCACATAAGCTCAAAAGGTTGAGTCCATATACGTAGGTGAATAATTAGGCTAAGATCAATTTCTTTTTTAAATATTCAAAGGACTTAAGACATTTAGATATAAAGTCAAATTTGACATGTTTGGCTAACAAGCTAATTAATGATCGAGCCACTTTGCTAAAATTCTTGATAAATCTTCTATAAAAACCAGCATGTCCAAAAAAAGAGCAAATTTCTTTTAATGATTTTGGTAGTGAAAGATTTTCAATTAAATTTACTTTGGCTTTATCCACTTTGATACCTCTTTTTGAAGTTACATGTCCACAGACTACACTTTCTTTAACCATAAATTGATATTTTTTTTAAATTTAAAATTAGATTCTTCTCCTTACATCTTTCTAAAACTAGTCTAAGATGAGTAGACATTCAAAGAAGGTAGATTCAAAGATGAAAAAATCATCCATGAAGATTTATAAGAACCATTCTATCATATCTAAGAAAATGCTAATCATGCACCTTTGGAACATAGATGGAGCATTATATAATCCAAAGGGCATACATCTATAGGTGAAGGTTCCAAATGGACAAGTGAATGTTGTCTTCTCTTGATCTTCTGGAGGTATAGGAATTTGATTGTAACCAAAATATCTATCTAGAAAATAATAAAAATCATATCCTGCTAATCGTTCTAACATTTGATCTATAAAGGATAGGAGAAAGTAGTCCTTTCGAGTGGCTGCATTTAATTTTTTGTAATCAATGTAGGCTCTCCATTCAGTTTGAATTCGGGTTGGTATCATCAGCTCATTATTATCATTTTGTACTACAGTAACTCCTGACTTCTTGTGTACTACTTGAACTGGATTCATCCAAGAATTATCTAAAATTGGATATGTTATTCTATTATCAAGGAGTTTTATTATTTTCTTTTTCACAACTTCTTTCATGGCTGGGTTGAGTCTTCTTTGGGAGTTTCTTTTAGGTTTAGCATCTTTAAGAGGTGAATCCTATGTTGAACAATTGAGGGGCTAATTCCTTTTAAATCAGCCATGGTCCATCTTAATGTTTCTTTATTTTCTTTAAGGATGGTTAACAATTCTTCCTCTTGCATGGGATCTAGGTTTGCTGAAATAATTACTGGTAAAATTTCTAATGGACCTAGATAGGCATATTTCAGGTGCTAAGGAAGAGATTTGAGCTCTAACTTGGGTGCTTCCTCCAAAGATGGTTTGGGTAATGGTTCAACCATTATCTCAAGTGGTTCGACTGGAGGATCCCATCTTGACTCCATCCTATGATTATCAATTGATGAGAGCTCATTGACCTCTTTATTTTCTTGGTTCATTGAAAATTCATAGTTGAACTCTTTATCGCTCAGGTCAATGGGTTCATATGCATTCTCTTGAATCTAGTTAATGTCACTTGTTTTCTTAGTTTTAGTTAGATAAAAAATATTCAACTCTATAGACATGTTGCCAAAGGTAAGTTTCATCAGTCCATTTCAGTAATTGATTTGTGCATTAGTTGTGGCCAAAAATGGTCTATCTAATATAACTGAGATGCATCCCTTTGGGTTTGTGATAGGTTCAGTTTCCAAAATGATGAAGTCTACATGATAGATAAAATCACTGACCTTAATCAGCACATCCTCTACTACTCCCTTTGGATCTTTTAAGGATCAATTTGTTAATTATAAAGTCATTTCTATTGGCTTTAGTTCCCCTAACCCTAATTGCTTATATACTGAATAAAGTAAAATATTAATACTTGGCTCTAAATCTAAGAGAGCCATATCAATGTGGATTTTTCCTATAATGCATGAAATAGTGGGAGATCCTGGATCTTTGTATTTTACTGGCATATGATTTGATAGATAAAAACTCGCACTTGCTACTAGAAAGGCTCTTTTAGGTATATTGGTGGTCTTTATTTTGGTACATAAATCCTTAAAAAATTTAGCATAGCTTGAGACCTGCTGGATCATATCTAGTAGAGGGATGTTCACTTTTACAGTCTTGAAGACCTCTAAGATTTTATCTAATTAGGCTAAGTTTTGGTTGGACTTCAGTCTATTTGAGAATGGAGCTGTAACATTAGTAGTTGGTCCATTAGATTTAGGTATGGGCTCAACTGGTACACTAATATTTTCATTAGATTCTAATGTTTCAGGTTTCTTGAACTGGCTCTGGTCAGATGTTAGTTTAGGTAGTGGTTCTTTTATTTTTTTCTCTAATTTAGTTGTGCCCACTAAGTTATCTATTTGTCTTCTAGATCTTAATGTGTGAATAGCATTCAATTAGTTGATCTGGGGCTCTTGCTATGGTTTTTGATTGTTTTGGATTCTGAGGTTAGCCTCGGGTTGACTTGGTAATTTATCCTTTTCTCTTTTACTAAGAGGCATAGCTAACTGACCCAACTATATTTCTAAATGGGCAATAGCTTGGGAGTTTGAATTTATGGCTTGAGAATTTGAATTTATAAGTTGGTCCATATTTTGTATGAATTTATGAAGGATAGATGAATTATCAAAAGTTGATCTTATCAAAATTTCTAGGCTTTTTCCTGGAAAATCTAATTTCTTTTCATTATTATTAAAGTCTGGTGGGTTGTTTAGCATAGGATTAGGCCTTGGATTTAATTGGTTGACACTAGGATTACCTATATTCAGACCTTGTGACCATGAAAAATTGGGGTGGTTTCTCAATCCTGGATTATAAGTTGATGCATAGGGATTATTATTTAGTCTTTGGTATGCTGCATTTACCTATGCATGATCATCATCGGTTTGGTTCATCAAGAAAGGACATTCCTCTATGATATGGTTTGGTGCACTACAGTCGTTGCACATAGAGGCAGACACTTGGTTTACATTAGCTAATCTCTGTAATTCTAAGGCCTCAAATTTTTGTTGTAACATAACAATTTTGGCTTCTAAAGCTAGGGTTAATGAAACTTGATGTATACCACCTCTTGTTGGTGTAGGTTCTCTAGTTACCTCTCATTGCAGCTGCTAGGTCCTCTAAAAATTGTTGGGCCTCATTAGCTTTCTTATACATAAATTGGCCCGGCACATTGACTCTAGCATGGTTCTTGAATTTGGTTCTAAACCTTCATAAACTATTTGGCACAACCTCTAAGTTTCTATCCCATGATGTGGGCATTAGCTTAAGAGATTTTTAAAATGGTTTAGACAATTCTAGAATGATTCACTCTCTAACTAGTAGAATTGGTTAATTTCTTTTCTTAATTTTACTGTTTTATGATGAGGAAAGAATTTTCTTAGGAACATCTTTAAAAAACCTTCCCAAATCGAGATTGATTGGTTAGGCAAGTTATATAGCCATTTCTTGGCATTATCCTTAAGGGCAAAATTTATCAATCTTAGTTTAATGGCATCCTCTAAGAGTTGGTGTATTCTCATGGTGTCACATGCTTCCTCAAATTCTCTAATGAAAATATATGCATCTTCAACTCCAGTAAATATAGGGAGCATGTTAATGATTTGAGGTTTTTTTTAAAATTGGTTACATTAGTTTGGATAATCAAATACAGGATGATTGGGTTGAGTCCACCAGGTAGCAAAGGTTCATTAAAACTTGCGGTTCACGATTGATTTCATCCATAGTGAATTCGTTAGCTACTTGGTCAAGGGTAGGATTTTGTTCAATTCTCACTAATTGTCCAAATTTCCTTTTTCAAGAAGAAAGTGAGTAGTTTGCTATATTTTATAATAAATAAATATAATAATATTTATTTATTTTTTGTATTTTAATATGATAATATATTTTTTATTATTATTAGAATTTTTTTAAATACGAGAAGAAGAAAAAAGACAAAGAGAGAAGTCTAAAGATAAAAGCCCTAAAGAGTCCTAGATCTAGAGATGATAGAGGAGAGTGTTTTAATTAGGATTTGGATTGTAATGATAAACAAGTGAAGCAAGCATGGACTCTCTATCCTAAAGTTAACTTAGATCTAGATAGCTCATAACTGCCAAGATCATCTTCATGCCCTTGAAGTAAAAAATCAACCACTCAACTAGCCAGATAAGTATAAGATCGGTAGAAGCCCCCCCATTATTTTTCTTAGATATCAATTATCTTTGGCCAGGTAAGCTAAAGAAATCAATTAAATAACCACCTCCCTTCAGAGTGTAATTCCTGAACCACTTACATTAGACACCAGTCAAATTGATTAACCCTAATCCAGTCCAACTTTTAGAATTTCTTGTCCTATTGAGCATGAATATTATAGGGCCAACGTCTAATTGATTTTAAGTTAAAGGCTTGGGTCAATGCAATATGAAGGATAGTGATTTCTGGGCTAAGAAAGGATCATCAAATCCTCACCTTAACTTGTTTAATGGGTTGTGCTCTTAATATTAATTATGAAGATATAATGCAAAGAAAGCAAGATGTCCAAATATATTAAAAATTAATTTTATTTAATATTTTTGGTTATACTAAATTAATTAAGTATTATGAGATGTTAATGATTTTTTAGGATTTATAGTTTTATCTTTTTATAGATTTTTTTTTTAGTTTTTGATTCATTTGGTTTTGCAAAAAAAAGTAAATTCTAATGATTAAGTCTTAAAAATTAATAAATTAATCTAAACTATAAACAACAAGAAATTAGTTATGAAAGGCAGTAATAACTAACTAAAATTAAAGAGCAATAACAAATATTTATTTTTTAAATTATTTTTATTTTTTATTTTTTTCAAATCAACCATGCTAAGATCTTCGATAACTACACCAAAAATTTAATTGCTTGTTGTTACAGTAATAAATAAAAATTAAACCTAACTTAATATCAATTTTCTTAGGGATCTAGGGTAGATAATTAGAAAGAAAAAGAAAATTGTTTGTTTGGTTATTAAATTCTTAAAGCAGTAAAAAATTAAAAAGCAAAAAAAAAAGTAAAAGTGACTTTTAATAAAGAATCAAGAAAAGAAAATTGTCTCAGGTTTCAGTTTCATCTTTAGTATTCAAGCTTATAATTGATCATGCAATCTTTTCATTATCAACATGCAATCTTATATTTATTTCTTTGACCTAGTTCCCACATAATCTATTCTACCAAGCATGAATTATATCAACCACCATGACCCATCTCACACACATAGATTATTTAGATCATGCAATCAAAGAATATAAAACATCAATTTAATAAATCTTATAATTTATTCTAACTTAGGCATAGACCGTATCTTTTTTTGATCATGATCTATTTTTTTAGTTATAAATTATAAAAAAATTATATTAAAGCATAAATAAAATAAATATATTGATGATAAATAATTAGACTTTTTTGCTTAGTAAAAAGAAAGATAGGATTCAAATTACAAACTCTTATATTGAAGACTTTCCTTATTCCCCAGAGACACGAGATCCTTAGCCATGCATGTGGTTGAATTCCTCCACCATTAACATCTTCAAGCTTCTTGGGTAGAAGAAAAGAAAAGAAAAAGAAAAAGAATAGAAGTCTGTGGTTGCTACTCTCAGCTCAAAGGACCCCCTCTCCTATTTCTCGCATATAAGGGGTTTAAATAGAGGGAGAAATTAGGAGTTTTGAGTCCTTCCCGAAGTGTTATTTTGATTTGGATTGAATTCCTTCGATCCATGGCTTCTTGGTCGTCAGATTGAAATCAAAAAGCTCAAAATGCACTCAAAAACCACCATTCAGGGCTTGGATCTCTTTCAGACCATCAGATCTTCAAATTAGGATGCTTTCGACTATTGGATTGCGCTTGGTGGAGACCTAGGAACTAAAGGAATGCTGAATCAGGTTGGCAACCATCTAAACCATTCGATCGCCTAATCAAGGGATTTTTAGCCTTCTGATAGTGTTTGATGAAATTGGGAAAGATCAGATCAAAACCTCACCTATGTTCTTGGTCGTTGGATGGTGGCCGCTGCATTGTCGTCCACATGATTGCACAAATGAGCCCCGCCCCCTCGTAGACCGTGTGTAGGCTAGGTTGAGCACCCAAATTTTTATCCCTTATGAGCTGCGACGAATTTGACATCATGATGACATCAGCTGAGTGGGGAGACAGGCTGGGCTGTGTTGCGCTCGTGCGGTCTGGCTGCAGTGTTGGGCTGGATGCTGGTTCACGCACTAGGCCGCAGTCGGTTTAAGTCGAGGTCGGTCTAAGCTGGTCGGTTCGGACCGAACTAGTTTATATATATAGAGGTAGATTGGGCTTCGATTGACCGAAGCTCAGTCTATATTCGGTTAGATTTTCGACCATTCGATCAGTGCCTATCTTCGAGCGCGGGCCTAAAAAGACGCATTGGTTGAAAAAAAATAGGCATAGGCGTGTGCCTAAAAAAAAGCCCTGTATGAAAAAAATCAGAAAAAAATCTAAAGCTGAAAAAAACTAAAAAAAATTTAGAGAAAAATCTGAACCTATAAAAAAACTAAAATAAATTCAAAAAAAAGTCTGAAAAAAATTTAGAAAAAAATCTAAAAAAAAAAGAAGGAAAGAAGGTGCAAAGAAGGTGCCTCCTTTCCCCTTCCTTTTTTTTCTCTTCTTTCTTTTCATTCAATAGGACTTTTTTTTAATTAAAAAAATATAGAAAATTGAATAAAAAAGCCATTGAAGGCACCTACATTAAATGTAGGTGCCTACATTTTAATGTAGGAACCTTCAGGGCCTTTTTTTTTTTGGTTTTCTATGGTTATTTTAATTTTAAAAAAAGTTAGAAAAAAAAAGAGAGGGGAAAGAAGGTGCCTTCTTTCCTTTCTTCTCTTTTTTTAATATTTTTTTTTAATTTTTTTAAATTTTTTTGGAGATTTAAATTTTTTTAAAAAAATTAGATTTTTTTTTCAAATTTAGATATTTTTTTTGAATTTTTTTCTTATAGGTTTGTTTTTTTTAGCCGTGTGCCCGCACCTATTTTTTTCAGCCGACTTATCTTTTCAGGTGCATGCTGATCGAATGGTCGGAGATCTGACCAGGTATAGGTTGGGCTTCAGTCGATCAAAGCCTGATCTATCTCTCTCTATATATATATTCATTTAAAACCATCAGCCTTCATATCTTTTTTATTTTAGCTTTGATTTTCATCAAATTTGATTTGTTTGAATCAAAAAATTGAGCTCTTTGCATTAATCAACTTATTTTTTATAAAATATTAATAAAAATATTAATTTTTTAAAATAAATATGAATTACTATATAATTTAATACTATTATTTATATATTTATGATGATTATCATTTTCCTGTAACAAAAAGGACATGTGGACGAGGTTAGGAATATTAATGCAAGATTAGAGTAGTAACTATTAAAAGTAAAATATAAAACATAGTAACTGAGTTAACATTACATAATTAGAGGAGATAAAGTGTAACGCAAACTAAATTGGTGACTCTATTTATTTTTGTGTTGTTGATAAACAACTATTTTCCATTTTATTGTTTTGTTGTCTTTGGCAACCTTTGATTGCAATAAACCCTTCTTTTATTTGATACATACTAAAGTAGACTCTATAATGGATGATGGCGGATATATACATGGACTTAACTAGCAAAACTTAATCATGGTTCTAACCTCCTGCTTTACAGGGAAGAAAGAAATAGGACACCATGTCCTTATTTCAAAGGTCCATCTTTGGAAGGACCGTCCTCCATCTCCAAGCCTTCAGTATACGTTCAATGGAAGATTACTCAGGACCGCAGGTCTTCGATGAGCTCCGGTTCACTGAGTTCTACACGACAAATGGAGAACATAACTCTACCAAAACAAGCATGCCTTTCTGTTTTTATCTTGGCCAACTCCCAGTCCTCCAATCTGTATCATTGATTGCGTTGGAAGTCTTCTCGCATGTTCAAAATCATCCAGATGCAAGGGAACTCCAGCTTTGCGAGGAGAAGCCCTTCCAATTTGCATCGGGGGCTACAACAACACAAGGTCCAACAATGGAATCGGCACTTGAGCTGCTTGTTGACATTGGCTTCCTCTGTGATGATAGGTGGACTCCTGAGAATGTACATAAGATAAATCAACTCATGCAGGATATGCCTTTGGAGGAGGAGGAATATGATGATGATTTGGCCGATGCTACACTAGAGTATGATCTTGTTGAGATTGGTGATAGCATAGAAGAAATGGGGTTTGAAGATATGTTGACAAGCAGCCCTTCAATTGAGGGACTGGAACGGGTGTCATATATTAAGAGAGAGGGATTTGATGAAGAGCGTGTGATATGCCTTGTGGAGTTCAATACCGAAGTAGAAGTGAGTTGGATGCCTTGCTCCCATTTGTTTCATAGCCGTTGTATTGCTGAATGGCTGGGGAGGAGTCACCACTGCCCGCTTTGCAGATGCCCTTATGAAGAGCCATAACGGTTGCCTTAATACCGAGTGCTTCTAGATCAATGAAGTTCACATATATTATTGTGTAATATGTTACATGGCAAAATAATGGACATGTATGTCTTCAAATAGTTATAGCAGATAAAGGTTAAATAGGCATTTTGCTTATTATGAACATGTAATCTGAAAAATAATAAGACAAATATAAGGCTAAGACAATTTGTTTAATACTCATGACAATTGCAAGGCAGAAACAAACAAGTGAGTTTTTGAATTTTTGCTATTATCTTTTGAGTAACTTTTTGATTGAAAACCATCCTCATAAATTTCTATAGCTTCTATTATATTTGTCTATGAGGGCTATCACCCAGGCGAGCAATTGAATGCTCCAATTGAGAAATGAGATAACAATTCCATGGAGCTTCTATATCTAGCCTTGTAAAGGAGGAGGCTGCTCCCCTCAAGAGAAGAAAATATCTACTTCTTTTGACTTCAAAATTAATAATGGAGCTTTCAAAGGATTAATCACACCAAAAATCCTAAACTATTTAGAGATTTTCAATTTCCTCCTGAACTTTAATTTAGTGTAATTAGTTCATCAAACTTTCAAATTCTTTCAATTTATACCTTGGCTATGAATTCTATTTAGCTGCCATAATAGTGTGATCATGTGTTGTCACGTGACTTGTTAAAAGTTGCTGATTTGTCATTCTCTTGGTTGACATAGAAAAAAAAGCACTGAAATCATCCCATCCCTCTTTTCTCCCCTCTTTTAGCTAGGCTTTCACTTCCTAATTCCATCCCTTCTTTCCATCCGGCGACTAGAGACCGGTGATGGCCATGGGGTGAGCGACAAAAGTGAGAAAAAGAAAGAAAAAAAAGGGAACAGAGAATCAAAAGACTAACTATTATAGTATTTGATGCATACAAATCTATCGCTATGGCAAGTGCACCAGTCAATCAAGTAATAAAAGTATGTGAATAGAGTATTATCTTTTGAGGATTGAAAAACAAGTATTGAAAAACTCTTTTCTAAATTTTATTTAAAAATTAATTTAGAAGAAATAAAAAAATAAAAAGAAATAAAGAAATAATTGAAAAAAATTGTAAGGAAATAAAGAGGATGTAATTATTAGGATTAAATTTAAAAGCAGTAGGATACTAAGGCAATCGGTTCATCAACTCAATCAATACAATATTTCAGTAGTCATATAAATTAGGTTAATTTTATTTTATGTGATGGCACAGACTCCTAAGATATTTACTATCCTTTGATTCAGGCATAGTAAAACTATCAATATTTATTAACTATTCTTTGGTCTAGGGATAATTTAAATAAATATTAATGTACTAAATTTCATGAAATCCTCTAATCAAAATACGCCACGTCCAAAGCACACTAAAATTACTGCATGTATAGGAATCTTAATCCAATTCAGACAAAAGGTATATAAATCAAGAAGTATTGATATAGACGTACTTGGTCCATATCATTTATGTCCATCAAATAATTAAAAGATAGTCAGTAATCTAAAAGCATTAAGAATGAATTTATATACTCCTCATGAACAAAATTTAAATTTAAAATTTAATCATACTAAATATTGTATCAAAAGAATGGCTACATCTTAGCCTTAGTAAAAAAATTTTAGTTCATGATAAATAAAACAAAAATAGCAAATAAACTAAAAAATATAAATAAATCCAAATAGTAGACTGCTTATTGCTAAATTTTATCGTTGATCTATTAGAAAATATATTCTAAAGCCAATCATCTAGGTTATAAATGGTTGAGCTAAATATAATTTATACTTAAATTTTAAATAAATAAAATTATTATTCTGATAATTTCATCATTTTGTGCATCTTTCTGTAATGAACTCTCTGTGATGAAGTTCTTAGGACTATTTAGACTTGACAAAGGAGTCTTTATCATTTAGTCCTTAAATTGATCGCGACTAAATGATTCATTGCTATATAGGATGATAATATTAATCAAGAGTAGGTCGTTGTGTGCCATAAGTGTTGGTTGTTCTCTTAACTAAGAAGCATGGTGATGCTATTATGGCATGCAGGTGAGATGTAAGGGTATATTTTACTGATTGCTCACTAAGGATATAGGTATATGTGTTCCTTAGACCTGAGATCACCATGGTGATTTATAAGCAACTCACCGTACTTAGATATCAGACTATCTGAATTTCTAATTCAATGATGGAAGGCTACTAAATGCAGTCAAGTACTTGGCTAGTTGGTGTATGAATTAAGATGGGATTGATCCCTCCAAGTGTTGGATCATGTGCATCACTATATTTCAATTTAGCAAATCCTCGATCAAGGTAGTCCATATGATGGATGCTGAATTTTGAAATATAATGTGGATTAATTTTTAAGATTGGCAGTTAATCCTAGATCATCCTATGAGCATCATGGTCAAGGGGATGAATTATACAGTAACCATATGCCACAGGTTCGTCGATATTGCATTACGATTATTCAACCTATCTAGATGTTGGGTATCATTACTAGATGGTCACATTGATTGGTACAGAAAATTAGTTTCTGTGCTACCGACTTAGAATTCGAACCTATAGGATTACACAAAATAAAAATTTCCTACCTGATTTGATGGCTGATAATGACTGGATATCTCACTAGATTGGAACTTAGTTATTATTGAAGGATTAATTAGCAATTAAATTATTGATTAGCTTAATTTAATTAAGTGATGAAGAATTGATCAAGTTAAATTAAATTTGATTCAATTAAGTTTGACTTGATCAGATCATATGATGATCTAATCGCTATGGAAGATTCGATCCTGATATGATCGGAAGATGGACCTAATTAATTTCTAATTTGATTAAAAATTTACTAATTTGGGTTAAGCCTAATTTGGTTAGGTTTAACTTGATCTAATTGGATCTAGATAAATTGGTTTGGATGAAACCAATTTAGACCAAGTCAAATGGTTTTTGAATCAAATCTCCCTACACCATGGTACTTTGACACGTTCTTTTTCTCCACGCACATCCATTATGAATGTGCATGGGATTTCTAAAGGAAAAATTTTAATTTTCTGGATCAGATTCGTTCAGATCTAATTGGATCAAGAGAGATATTTCAAAAATTTTTTCTTTTGAATCCAGATCAGATCTAAGATATTTCAAATCTAATTTTATAGATCTAATAAAAATAAAAATAAATTATAATAGATTTAATTGTATACCTTGTTGTTGGATAATCAGATTATCCTATGATGATCCTGCTGATTGTTTGAGGTTCTAGATCTAGCCACGCAAGTACCTGACCTCTACCGATATCCACTCAGGCTGGATCTGAAGATATTCTTCTTCTTTATCACTTCTTCAAATATCTGATCTGGATCTGATTTGGCAGATCTTCAAAACTTCTTTCAAAGATTGGGTATCATCTCTTGCAGCAATGTTGTCTTCTTCCTTTCTCGTCACCTTTCTCTTGCTTGGATCATACCAAACTAGAGCCCAAATCCCCTTGGGCGTAGAGAGGAGAGAGGGGACCTAAAGATCGCATGGAGGAGGGAGATGGGCAGCCTTGTGGCATGGGCTATGATCTAAGCTCTCTGAAACTAGGTGCAGACACAGTTTATATAGACCCTACTGCGCCATGCTGTGCCACATCATCTTGGCTAATCTTGTCGCTTCGTGCAATCAGATCTAAATCTGATGGTGGGATGATATCACTTGATCCAATTAGATAAGAGTCCCTCTAAATCATCCTTAGATGGCACCTAAGACTGATCAAAGTCTAATCTTTGGAGCCACCTAGGTAGAAACCCCGAAGTAACTGGAGTCCCATCTGTATGGGACTCTAGGTGCCTCTATCCATGGGTGCATGCCTCCCTAGATGTGCGCCCCTAGTCCACCTATTTTTTAGCAGGTTGACTAGTCCAAAATCAATCTCCTATGGGTGCATGATACATGGGCAGATGTCTAAGTGTCAAAGATCAACGTTTGACCAAAGTTAAAAGACAAGAATTAGCAGATGACGAAAAATGGAAGGTGTTGTCTCAAATTTATCTCATAAATTAAGATAATCCTTTTCTGATTTGGACAAATTTCAGTCAGATCAAGTAAAGGTACCGAATGAGTACAAACATATTTGGTTCAATCGAGATAATTTTTAATAATTGTAGAAGGAGAATAATAGGCTTAATCGTGTGCTAGCACGATTTTTTTGAACCTAATTGAATCTAATTCAAATCAATTAAACTAGATTAGTCCAATTGATGGTATCCAGATTCAAACTCTTATTTGTGTGGCTCAGTTAGGTTCAGTTTCATATGGTAATGAGATATATCACGATCTTTATCATCGACATCACCGAAATACCTTCCGATGGATTAGAACTTTTCTGATTCAGACAAGTAGAATGATCGATATCCAAATCATTCAAATTGCTCCAAAAATCTACCAGTGACACCTAGCAGTATATGGTGGCAATCCATCAGAATTGAAAATAAACCTCTCGGTGTGATTAAGTTCTTCTATCTTGAGCCTCGATTAGATTAGGGTTAAGGTAAACTCGTCAAACCCTAATTTCTATCATATGATTTAATCATTTGATTCAAGTTCGATGTGAAAATCTTAATAGAAACTTTTTCTATTATTTTGCTCTACCATGGCCATGGGCTTATGGACTTGATTCTCATGGTCATCATAAGGTTGCTCCTCATCTACCGAGGTAGATAGATTTCCTCTTGGTGCGATCCAATTTCTACAATGAACATGCTATAGCCAATATACACCTCAGGGTTCCGAATGGCTAGGAGACCGAGTTATGGTGTAGTCAAACTATAATACCCTTAAGGTGAACTGTCGATGCACCTCAGGTTAAAGAACCATACATACCACTGTAGCTTCGAGCCAGTCATCGATGAGAAGGTAGACTTCCTTATGACTACTCGAGGTGGTCACGCTCAGTGCCCTCATTTTCTAACGAGTATCTATACTTTTGCTTTGGTGTCTCTATACCGTAGACTCAAGACTCATCTACTATAAAGAAGTGATTGTACATCAACCTTCCAAATCAATCACCATCCTCATGATGATCCTACGGTCGAAAGTATTTTATGAGTTAATAATGAAAATTCATGTTTAAATTTTCAACTCTTGAAAATATGAACTATCATTACCATTAACTCAAGGGATGTATCATAGACACAAAATACACATTATGATAGAAAAATAATCTATTTTATTATTTATGATCAAAATTATAATTTTGCTCTTAGAAGTGTATAACAAGTGTCAGCCAATTCTGGCTTTTAGGGCAGACATATCTAACAATTTCTCCACATGAGAAGAGAGTTTGCACCCTCCATGTTTTTGCTTTTGATGTGGTCCAAGGGTTGGACCAGTTCAAATTAAGCTGAATTTTGAATTCAACTTGGTTGGTTAGAAGTTCAAACCTCCTAACTCCCTATGCCTTATCCACTCCCTGCACCATTCTCCTTTTGTCGCATATTTTTGTGCGATTTCCCAAAGAGAGACATGCAGAAGGATAGTCCTTCTGCATACTTCTCACCTATGTGGGTGCAGGAATGGGATAAGAAGCATTTAAATTCAAGTTAAGAGATTAAAACCTCCTAACCTCCAATCCTTATCCAACCATCTCAGGTCGCCCATTTTAAAATGGAATTTTTTGTGGGCATGAAAGAGATGTGCGAGAAATCTAAGAGGGGTATACATGAGGAAGAGAGAGTTTTTGTGAGGGATTTCTGTGAGATAGAAATTAGAAAGGGGTGATCTCTTTTGGCATGAAGTTTTCCAAAGAGAGGAGAGGGTCAAGATCCTTATGGGTGAGTGTAGAATCCTAAAGTTGGGACTCTAGGTTTTGGATGGAGAGATTGAGCATTGTGAGTGCCCGATCTTCACCAATTTTTTATCACCATCTTGTCAACCTCCATAGATCATTTTATGGCCTTCCGAAGCATCCAAGAGATCTAGAAGCGGACCATCAATCGGATCGATGGAGATTGACTGTTGAAGATCTCGGTGAGGAGCTAGCACTCTAGAGGGGTTGATCAGAACCGAGGGCTCTGTGTGAACTTACCATAGAGGTTGGACACATGTGCAGCTGTAGTATGATGAGAGAGCATTTTTTGGTGGATTCAGATTGCAGAGTTCATCTACCCATGCACAGGTACTACGTTCTGAATATAGATCGATCAACAAATATGATTCGTTGATCGAATGCATTTAATTTTTTTGATTCATATTAACATGTTAAAGATCCTAAGTAGGATTTTATGATTAGATCATAGCATGCATAGAATTAATGTAGATTAATTTTGCTTTCACTATAATAAATTTTGAAAAAAATTCAAAAAGCATGCTCACAATCCTGCTAAGTTTTCTTTAAATAATATTAGAGCAAGGGTTACTCGACATGCTTAATATATAAATTAGAAAGATGTAATGTATAACACAATGATTGCATGGACTGTAGGTTGTCCTACTGTAAGGTTTATCTCTTATAGTAGAGAGGTTGTCCTAGTATGTTACGATCTATAACTTTGATCATAAAAATTTTAGATGTGATCTAATGAATTTTTATGATATTTTTTAAATTGATTTAAATTTAAATTTTATCATGAATTTATGTTTAGATTAGATCTAAATATTTCATGATTTTTATGTAATGTACATAGGTTTAGATTAAACCTAAATAGAATCTTATGAAGGTTTTGTTCGCTAGTTGAGTCGACTGTCTCAGGAATCGAGCCAGCTCGACTAGCGTGTCAACCTAAAAATGGCTCTACGACCTTCTATTTGAGCTAGCTCGATCAGGAACTAAGCCGACTCGACTTCTGTTTGGGCCAGCTCGGATGGGATCCAAGCCAGCTCAACTAAAAGATGGCCTTCGGGGCTTCTATTCGAGCCGACTGTCTCAGCGATGGATTGACTCGATGTTTGCTAAAGCCGACTTAAATGGGATCCGAGCTAGCTCGACTGAGAAGCTGGCTGAAGCTATTCAATGGCTATTTTTAGGTGTTCTAACTAATAACTAGTGCTTGTTTGTGAAATAAGCTGACCCATTTTTGAAATGAGTCGACCTATTTGGTGAAATAGTGCTATGTTGTAAAGAATCTTTCAAAACTAAAAATTATTTTCGAAATGCTGAACCCCAATCCATTAGCCCAAAGCTTGATTAAAAGAATTAAGTATTGTCTAGTTAGGTCTAGAATTATGAATTAAAGACCTAAGAGAATGGCATAATACTATGGGTTAAAGGATTAGATGAATTAGGTCCATTAATTGGGTTAGACCTAAGGTTAGTTAAAGAATGAATTAATCTAGAGTAGTCGATCAAATCTAATCAAGTGTTGACTTTGATTAGATCAAGAACACTCTAGACTCAACTTTAATAGTTGTAGTTGAATGAGTCCATGTTTTTAACAAGACCAAGATGGACTTAATTCATGGCTAAGCAGTCTATCCCATAATTACTAGGTTGATCTGATTAAACCTAGTTAATCGGTTGGTATCCAAGGTAAGTTTGGCAGTTTAGACTAGTGATTTTTAATTGGGAGCTATTTACATTGATTCGATCTTTGATGAGTTAATGGCATATCCCTTTCACTGATTTCATTTACTTGGTCGACATGGTCGATTAGGATTTGATTAGATCACTTAGTGATTTGAGCTGACCCATGTCACTAGAAATTAGTTTGACTGATTTCAATTTAGTAAGACTGAATTAGGTGCCCATGGACCAAAATTGATCCTAGTTCTCATCAATTAACTTGGTGAAGTAAGTGGAAGGATTTGACTTGGTGAAGTCAGTGGGAGAAATATGATCCATGTCCTTTTTATCTCAAATTATAAGTAAATTAAATCTTCTAAATTATTAGATTCTTAAAATGGCAAGGTTATGGAGATAATCAAATCATAGCCTCCCATTAAGATGAATAGTAATGAGTCTAATTTTCTAGTTCGACATTGGAGGTGCCTTATATTTGATGTTCATCTAGATATTGAAATTACTATCCATCATATGATGATAAGATCGTACTCTCTTAATGGTGATCAGATTAGCCAGAGCTTTCTTTGGGCCTGGTTATCATTGGTTTGATATACCAAAATCAATCATGTTATTGGTTGGACCTAACTAGACCTTTTCAGTAGAGGCCATAGCCTACTAAATTGGCTTTTAGGTTAAAATCTAATTACTAAAAATTATTTAGAGAAATAATTGATTGTAAACTTACTTGTAGATGCATGCGGGTTAGCCAGAGCTTTCTTCGAGCCTGTTTGTAGTCTATGTGGATTTCAGTACCTACTAAGGAGTTAGTGTAATTCCTCGAATTGGAGTAGAGGCTATCAATTCATTTAAAAATAGTGGAAGGACCTTTAGACTAAAATTCAAATCTTTAGAGTTAATCAATTCAAGTACTAATAAGATTTTATATTTTCTTTCAGATAAATAGAATGGCTAGTGTAAGTCCGCTTCATTTACTGTTGGATAGTAACAAGCATTTAGGACCTAAAAATGAGAAGTCTAGTATTGACCCTAATCAGACAGATCCGAAGAGAAATTATCCTCTTGATCCAAATAGACTGAATAGAAAAAATCAGTAAGTGGTTGCTGATTAAGGTTGTTATATAATAATACCTTGTAATTTCTCTATTTGTGATATATCTACCTAGGTATTGAATATCGAGAGTCCATTTCACATATGCAATTCATTGCATGGACTTCAAATTGGTAGAAAGTTTGAGAATGACAATAGATTCCTTAATGTTGAGGATGAAAGTAAAATTTCAGTCCTAGCATTAAAAATTTTTGAGCTATTTTTTAAAAATAATATTATTATTTTAAGTGATTGTTACTATTGTCTATCTTTTATGATGAACATAATGTCTGTTGGACTTTTGGCATAGGATGGTTATTATTTATCAATAAAAAAAAATTATTATGATATCATTATGAATGATATTATAGTAATATAAGGATAATTAAGAAATGATATTTACATTTTATCACAGCCTATTAGTGGAATGTACATGTCTAATAAATGCCTAAAATAAGATAATATCACTGATGCTTATCTTTGGCACTGTAGGCTCGATCACATAAATAAGAACAGAATTAATAGGTTAGTCAAGGAGCATATTCTTGATATCGATGATTATGAATCATTGAATACCTATGAGTCTTATCTTCTTGATAAGATGACCAAATCATCTTTTACTGGAAAGGATGAATGGGCCACTGATCTTCTAGATCTAGTACATATTGATGTATGTAGACCTATGAGCACATATGCTAGAGGTGGATTGTACTACTTCATTATGTTTATTGATGATCTATCTAGGTATGGATACGTCTATCTTATAAAGAGTAAATATGATTTATTTGAAATATTCAAATGATATCGAAATGAGGTAGAAAAATAACTTGGAAAGAGTATTAAAACTCTTCGATCCGATCGAGAAGGTGAATATCTTTTCAATGAGTTTCTGACATATCTAGGAGAGAATGAGATTCTCTCATAATGAACTCCTAAAACACCATAATATAATGGTGTATCCAAAAGAAAGAATCGAACCTTATTGGACATGGTTCGATCCATGATGGGGTTTACGAGTTTGCCAATTTCATTCTGGGGGTATGCACTTGAGACTGCTTATTTTATTTTGAACAATGTTCCAAGCAAGTCTGTTGTAAAGATTCCATATGAGATATGGACTGGTCATAAGCTAACACTCGCTCACCTTAGGATTTGGGTATGTTCAGCTTATGTAAAATATTTACAGCTAGAAAAGCTTAGCCCTAGGTTTGATAAATACTTGTTCATAGGATACCCCAAGGAAACTAGGGATTATTACTTCTATCATGATGAAGAGCAAAAGATGCTTGTCAGCAATAAGATCATCTTTTTGGAAAAAAAGTTTCTTATGAAAGGAACAACTGCCTCTAATGTTGAGCTTAGTGAAGTTTGACAGGTAGAAGAACCAATACATTCTAGTGAACTTGCAGAAATGGATTTGATAAGATCAAACCCAGAACTCATTGTAGAGGCATCCTTAAGAAGATCCGGTAGAGTACCACATCAACTGGATAGATACTATGATTTTTTGGTTCGAAATGGTGATCTTGTTGAACTCGATGAGAACGACGAGAATCTAATCACGTATATGGATGCCATGTAGAGGTCTGACTCTGATAAGTGGCTGGAAGCCATGAAGTTTGAAATAAAGTCCATGAAAGTCAATAGTATATGGACACTAGTTGATCCATTTGAAGGGGTAAAACCCATTGGGTGTAAATGGATTTTCAAAAAAAAAGGAGCGCAGATGGGAAGGTGAAAACCTATAAAGCCAGTCTAGTTGCCAAGAAATATCGTCAGCATTATGGTATTAACTATGATGAGATATTTTCTTTAGTAGCAATGCTCAAGTCCATTTGGATTATACTTGTGATAGCAGCATACCTAGACTATGAGATCTAGCAAATGAATATAAAGATGGCTTTTCTTAATGGAGAGCTGGATGAAGAGATGTATATGATACAGCCTAAGGGGTTCACATCCACAAATGAGTCCAAGATATGCAGACTTCAGAGATCCATCTATGGATTAAAGCAGGCATCTTGGAGTTGGAACATGTATTTTGATAAGATGATCAGAACGTATGGCTTCATTAAGAATGGAGAGAAATCCTGCATATACAAATGGGCTAACAGTTTTGTAGTTATGTTTCTTGTACTGTATGTAAATGATATTCTCTTAATCGAAAATGACATTCCTACACTATAGGGAATAAATGTTTGGTTGTCATCTTAATTCTCCATGAAGGACTTAAGAGAAGCATCCTACATCCTAAGATTGGAGATCTATAGGGATAGATCTAAAAGGTTGCTTGGATTATCCTAGTCCACTTACATTGATACTATGATGAAGAGATTCAGCATGGAGAATTTCAAGAAGGACTATCTCCCAATAGGCGATGAAATTTTTCTCTTGAAGAGGGATTGTCCGATAACTTCTCAAGAGAGAGCGTATGAGTAGAATACCATATGCTTTGGTAGTGGATTCTATTATATGCGCCATGATGTGTACGAGACTAGACGTAGCATACTTATTAGGGGTAGTGAGTAGATATCAGTTCAATTCAGATGAGATTCATTGGAAGGTTGTGAAGAAAATCCTGAAGTATTTAAGAAATATTAAGGACCAATGGCTCATCTATGCAGATACTGATTTGAAATTTATAGGATACATTGATTTTAGTTTCTAGTCAGATCATGATGATAGTAAGAGTATGTCAGGTTATGTATTTACCCTGAACAATAGAGCAGTCTGCTAGAAGAGTTTCAAGTAGCACACTATGGTCGATTCTATATGCAAGGCAGAGTATATCATGGTATCTGATGTTGTGAAGGAAGCTGTGTGGTTGCAAAAATTCATCGAGAGCTGGGAGTGGCACCCTCCTTAGATGGTTCGATTCTGCTTTACTGTGACATCACTAGAGCCATAGCTTAAATGAAGGAGCCGAAGGCACATCAGCACACCAAATACATTCTGCGTTGCTACCATCTTGTACAAAAAATCATAAAGCAAGGTGACATCAAGTTTCAGAAGATCGATGGAAAGGAGAATGTGGCCAACTCACTTACTAAAGCTCTTAGAATCAAAGAGTTCAATAATTATAGATGAAAGATGGGTATTCAATACTGATCTAAGCAGCTTTAGTCTAAGTGCGAGTTATTGGAAAATATATGCTAAAGCCAATCATCTAGGTTGTAGATGGTTGAGCTAAATATAATTTATACTTGAATGTTAATTGAATAAAATTATTATTCTAGAAATTTCATTAGTTTGTGCATCTTCTATAATGAACTCTTTGTGATGAAGTCCTTTTGACTATTTAGACTCGACAAAGGAGGATTTATCATTTAGTCCTTAAACTGATCATGACCAAATGATTCGTTATTGCCTAGGATGATAATGTTAATCAAGAGTAGGTCATTATGTGCCATAAGTATTGGTTGTCCTCTTAACCAAGAAGTATGGTGATGCTGTTATGGCATGCAGGTAAAATGTAAGGGTACATTTCACTGATTGTGACCCAACTATGGAGCTCTTTTCTGCCAAGATTGCTCATGAAGGATATGGGTATATATGTCCTTTAGATCTAAGATCATCATGATGACTTGCAAGCAACTCACTGTACTTAGGTATTGGACTATCTAAATTTTTAATTCAATAATGGAAGGCTACTGGGTGCAGTCAAGTACTTGGCTAGTCGGTGCGTAAGTCAAGATGGGATTTATCCCTCCAAGTATTGGAGCAAGTGCATCACTGTATTTTAATTTAGCAAATTCTCGATCGGGATAGTCCATATGATGGATGCTGAATTTTGAAATACAATATAGATAAATTTTTAGAATTGGTAGTTAATCTTAGATCATCCTATGAGCATCATGGTCATGGGAATGAATTATACAGTAATCATATGCCACAGATGCATCGATATTGCATTGCAATAATTTGATCTATCCGAATATCGAGTACTATTGTTAGATGGTTACATCGATTGGTATAGAAAATTAGTTCTTATGCTACTGGCTTAGGATTCGAACCTATGGGGTCACATAAAATAGGAGTTTCTTACCTGATCTGAGGGATGATCATGACTGGATGTCCCATTGGATTGGAACTCAATTATTATTAGAGGATTAATTAGTAATTAGATTGCTAATTAGCTCAATATGATTGAGCGATGAGGAATTGATCAAGTCAAATTGAATTTGATTCAATTAAGTTTGACCTGATCAGATCATATGATGATTTAATCGCTATGAAAGATTCGACCCTGATATGATCAGAGGATGGACCTAATTAATTTCTAATTTGATTAGAAGTTTATTGGTTTGGATTAAGTCTAATTTGGTTGGATTTAACTTGATCTAATTGGATCTAGATAAATTGGTTTGGATGAAACCAATTTGGACCAAGTCAAATGGTTTTTGTATCAAATCTCCCTATGCCATGGTACTTTGACCCATTCTTTTTCTCCATGCACATTGTGAATGTGTGTAGGATTTTTCCATGCCAAAAGAGAGTTTGCGCCCTCCATCTTTCTACTTTTGATCTGATCCAAGGGTTAGACCAGTTCAAACTAAGTTGAATTTTGAATCCAACTTGGTTGGTTAGAAGTTCAAACCTCCTAACTTCCTGCACCTTATCCACTCCCTGCACCATTCTCCTTTTGTCGCACATTTTTGTGTGATTTCCTAGAGAGAGGCATGCAGAAGGAGAGTCCTTCTGCATGGTTCTCACTTGTGTGGGTGCAGGAATGGGATAAGAAGCATTTGAATTCAAGTTAAGAGGTTGAAACCTCCTAACCTCCAATCCTTATCCTACCATCTCAGGTTGCCCATTTTAAAATAAAATTTTTGTGGGCGTGAAAGAGATGTGCGAGAAATCTAAGAGGGGTATGCATGATGAAGAGAAAGTTTTCGTGAGGGATTTCTATGAGATAGAAATCAGAGAAGAGCAATCTCTTTTGGCATAAAGTTTTCCAAAGAGAGAAGAGGGTCAAGATCCTTATGGGAGAGTGTAGAATCCTAGAGTTGGGACTCTAGATTTTGGGTAGAGAGATTGAGCACTGTGAGTATCAAATCTCCATCAATTTTTTATCACCACCTTGCCAACCTCCACAAATCATTTTCTAGCCTTCCGGAGCATTCAAAAGATCTAGAAGTGGACCATCAATCAGATCGATGGAGATTGACTGTCGAAGGCTCCGACGAGGAGCTAGCACTCTGGAGGGGCTGATTAGGACCAGGAGCTCCGTGTGGACTTACTATAGAGGCCGGACACATGTGCGGTTGTAGTGTGATGGGAGAGCATTTTTTGGTGGATTTGGATTGTGGAGTTCATCTATCCGCACATAGGTATTATGTTCTAAATGTAGATCGATCAACAAATATGATTTACTGATCGAATGTATTTTATTTTTCTAATTCATATTAACATGTCAAAGATCTTAAGTGGGGTTTTATGATTAGATCATAGCATGTGTTGAATTAATGTAGATTAATTTTGCTTCTGCTGTAATAAATTTTGAAAAAATTTCGAATAGCATGCTCACAACCTTGCTAAGTTTCCTTTATGATCGTTGCTCTTGGCATGAAGAAGTTGATGGAGAGAAGAGCTGCTACTTGATATGCTAGATGTGGCAGATGAGATGAGAAGAATGAAGGAAAAGGGCACTTTCTCTGATCAAATTCTTTCTTAAAAACCCTTTCTCTCTGATCATCCCTCTGTTTCTATTTTACTCTCTAGCTCTGCTCTATAGTTCTGCTACTCTGTGCTATTTGGCTCTATTGTTGTTCGATAGACTTGGCTTTAAATAGATTGAAGAGTCTTCGATGAGGAGTTTTGGGTAGAAGTCCGAATGAATTTGGGATTAAAACTCCCCAATTTGGTCGAATAGAAACCTTTTGGTGTCAAAACAAAAACCCTGAATCCCTGGCCATTGGATGGGCATCAAACAGCTAAAAAATATTCTGAAAAATACTTTTAAATCACCCAAATCAAATTGGAATAAACAACAGCTGTTGGATCATCTTAATGATCAATTCTCGGCCATCGAATGGTGCTAATGAGGTCTTCAAATGCTTAATCAAAATAAGAATTTTTCTCAATCGTTGGATTTGCGTAGGCAGTTTGCAGTCAGGCCGGGCCTATTTCAAGCTGATTTACTGAGCCAGTTTGGTTTGGATTGACTGACTATATTATTTATTTATTTATTTATTTGAATTTGATTTTGGGCTCATTTTAAGATTGTTTTGCTTCAAATTTATTTTCTTTAAACTAGAAAATTCAGCTCTTCTCATTGGTGGCCTTATTTCCTGCATAAGATTAATAAAAATATCAATTTCTTAAAAATAAGATAAATTATTTTATAATTTAATATTTTTATTATTATATTTATAATACTTATCATACCTCCCAACTTACTCATTGCTAGATCCTTAGGAATGTATTATTTAATATTAATTATTCTCCATGTTTTAATAAGATCCTTCTTTACAAAAAATAGTTCTAGGATTAAAGGTCCAAAAGTTTAGCAAGTACCACTAACTAAGTATTGAGCTTCTGAAGTAAATTTCATAGTCAGTATAATCAAAAACTTTCTTATGGTATATCTAAAGATTTATAGTACTTGTATTAGTGATAACTAACTTAGCATTTCGGTGCTAATTTAAAGAACAAATGTATTTTCTTTTATCACCTATTTCGATTAATTTTCTATACACTCAAGTTAAGTTTATGAACTAAGGTAATTTTCACACTGCCTCTTTTTTTTTTCTTGCTGAGCATCCTGGCCTTTTCTCCACCATTTGACATAAATCTTGACACTTGACTTAGGTGCAGAACCTAGTTACTAAGTTTTGGGCAATCCACATATACTCTATATTTTATATTTTTATTTTAGGTAGTGGCTCTTTCCTTAAATTTAAGTTTCTTTAATTGGAATGTATATTAATCACCAATTTTTAGTGATAATTGAATCCTCAATTGGCTTTATAATCAACACCTACTTTACCTTGTTAGAGTGCATGTGTAATTAGAAATACTAATAGTCTTTAGGTGATCTAAGTAGGCTACTAAAAGTCTGATCAACTAGTCTACTTCTTGACTTGCTACAGTCATTAGCAAATACTTCTAATTTTTTTATTTTTTCTAGTCTATCTTGCTCAAGATTTTCTTTCTTGACACATGATTTAATTTTTTTAATTTTAAATTATTTAAATTTAATTATTTTTAAAAAATCTTTCCTACCTCCTAATTTAATTGACATTATATCAATGGAGAAAGAAAAAGTAAGGGATGCATTAAGGGATAGGAAAGAATACACTTGATTCAATGCATTATTGGTCCAACATTAGTCTTTAAATCTTTGGAATCTAGGTTTATCTCTCATTCATTTATCTTTACAAAAATAAAAATACACTAGAGCAATAAACGAGCAACAAGAAACTATGAAAAAAATTAAAAAAAAGGATCAAAACTAAAAAAAAATGAAATAATCTATCTAGTAGTTCTGATTTATAATCTTCAGCTTGACTTTTATAGTGCTCTAAGCTGGCTCAATCTAGTGCCACTTCAATAAGAATACTTTCATTTTTAGTCGAACCCTTTTTTGATTGGACAATGCATACTTCAATAGGATCCTCAAACCTATTTTCTAAAGAATACTCATATACTGATTTATCAATAACATCAATTCAAAAACAAGTTTAATTATCATTGGGATGTTTAGTATCTTAAAAACATTAATGGTAACTTATTTCTCTTGGACTCTAAGAATTAATTTTTCTTATTAAACATCTATTAAAGCTCCTTCTGTAGCTAAAAAGGATCTTCCTAAAATAAGGGGTACATCATAATCTTCTTCCATATCAAGAATAATAAAATCAATAGAAAAAATAAATTTATTTACCTTTATCAAGACATCCTCCACTACATCTTTTGGATACTTAATGGACTTGTTAGCTAGCTGAAGAGTGATAGTGGTAGGCTTCGATTCTCCTAGATCCAGCTTCCTAAAAGTAGAGAAAGGCATGAGATTAATACTTGCTCCAAAATCATATAGAACTTTATCAAAACTATAATCACCAATAATACAAGGGATAGTAAAACTTTCTGAATCTTTTAATTTTATGATAATTTATTTTGAAGTATTGCTGAGCATTCTTCATTTAAATTTACTATCTCATGCTCCTTCAGCTTTTTTTTATTAGTTAGAATTTTTCTAAGAAACTTAGCATACCTAGGCATCTGATGATGGCATCTACAAAAAGAATATTAATATATAAATTTTTTAAAATTTTGAAAAAATTTAAGAATTCTTAACTAGATGCTATTTTTATCACTCTAGAAATGGTAGTGGTGGCTCATAGAACTTCACATTTGGATCAGCAAATTTTATACCCAGAGACTATCCATCTACTGGTTGTTTTGATGACTAAAGAACTTTAGTTGGTTATTTTGTAGTTTTCTCTTCAATCTCTTCCTCCTAATGTGGATCTTTCAGCTCTTTACCACTTCTCAATGTGATAGAATTGATTTGCTCCCTTGGATTGGTCTTCATGTTACTAGGCAAGGATCCTTGTGTTGGAAACAAATCTAGGATTTTAGGATTAGATTTTGAATTTTTTTCAAAATCATGCAGTGGAAGAGATGAATTAATTATATTAACTCATAAATAATATAAAAAAGAGCCCTAGATCTAGGATCCTATTACATAATTTAAGCATGCTTTTAAATCAGAAATTAAAGTACAAGAAAATTTCATGTTGATCATATCAACAACAGAATTTCTGTAGATCAAATCTAGATATGTAAGAAGGAGATCATATCATCCTTATCTTTGCAAGTTAAGTTTCTTAACTCACTGATATGGGGATAAGATTGTTGCTCTGAGCTGCACACATGTCTGACCTCTACAGGATGTCCATATGAGCCCTCGATCATCAATCAGAAGTCCAATGGCTGAAAATTAGCATAATATGCTAGTACTGTGCTATTCCTTCTTTGATGGTCGATCTGGATCTTTCTTCTTCAAGTCATGGATCCTTCAATATTCAAAAGATAAGAAAGAAGATTTGTGATGCTGAGACACCTCTCAAAAACTCACAATAGTGGAGGAAGAGATCTAGAGGAAAATCTTAGAAGAAGAACCTTTCTTCTTCCTTATTTCTCTCACCAAGACAGCTGGATTGGTATCTCTGCAAAATCTCATGCCCTAAGGTCTTTGTGCCCAGCTCCTCCCATGTCCCAATAGCTCTCTTAGATTTGAAAGCACATAAAAGACCATGCCCTAATTTTCTTTTTATATAGAGATATGGAACAATCCTCGTCTAGGTCAAATACCCAGCAAGGGTTGTCCAAATAAGATAAGATTTGGGGCATCCAACACCTGGGTGCCCCCTCCTTTTTTTTAGGCATGGACCACTTGCTTTTGGCACCCAAATATCCCTCTATTTCATTGAAGAAAATTAGAGGAAAAATCAGTATAGTGGGCGGCACAATGGAAAAGAGTTTTGGTTTCTCAAAACTCTATCTCATATAATTTGAAATCTAAAACCAACTCCTTATTTGACATGGTCCATAACTTCTTTCCATATAAGAATGAAAAAGAGTAGCAAGGGGCATGCGTGGAGTCTCTTGGGTGTGGAGGATTTCATGCAAAAAAATAAAGAAGGGCATTGAGAAGGCGTGGAGACCCATGCAAGGGAAAGAAGTCCTAGTCTCATTAGGACTTCTAATTTGACTTGGTCAAACTTTATCTTTGAACCAAATTAAATCAGAATTAATTCAATCAATTAGAATAAATTTTAGTCCAACTAAGATTTTAATTAAATTAGATTTAATTTTTATTCAAATTAAAAATTGGGTGTTTATAAGTCCTAATTAAACTAGGACTTGTTCTTGCTTGTAATTGGCTCATCTGATAAACCAATTGGACTTGATCCAATCAAGCCTAAATCAAGTCTAATTAAATTATATTTAATTAATATTAGTCCTCTAATTTGAGCAAATTAAGTCAATTAGCAATCCAATTGTTACTCGATCCTCCTGTAATACTTGCACTAGGTTAAATATTAATCGTATTGATTGTTTAACCCTAGAATGATTCTTAATTGTCGATCAACCATCCGATCAAATTGAGACCTCTTATGTGTATGACGCCATAGGTTCAAACTTAAGTCGGTAATATAAAAATAAATTTTTATACCAATCGAAGTAACCATCTATCAATGGTACCTGACGATCGGATAGGTTGAATGCGTAGAACAACATCCTTAGAATCCATGTGGATATAGTTTTCATATAATTCATCCTCTTGATCTAAATGCTCATAGGATACCTCAGAATTTAACTGTCAATCCTGATTAGATCATCTACATTATATTTTAAAATACTAAATCCATCTCATGGATTATCCTGGCCAAGGTTTTGTTATATTAAAATACAGTGATGCATTTTTCTCCAAGTCTTAGAGTGGTCAATTCTATTTTGATTACTCATCGACTTTGCAAGTACTTGACTGTGCCTAAAAATCTTTCATTACTAAATTAAAAATTCTATTAGTTTGGTACCAAAGCATAGTGAGTTGCTTGTAAGCCACTATGGTGATCTCAGATCTAAGGGACACTTATACCTATATCCCATTAGAGTAATTCTTGATAGTAGAATATTCTAGAGTTGATCATGTTCTATGGTAATGTACTCTTACATCTCACCTATATGCCATACCAGTATCTTCACACTTTTATTTAAGGGGACAATCAACCTATATCGCATACAACGATCTATGCTTGATAAATACTGTCATCATAATTAACAGTGTATGATTTGATCGTGAATAGTTTAAGAACTAATCAATAAATTATCTCTTTATCAAAACTAAATAGTTCTTAGGACTTCATCACAACAATGGAGTTCATTAGAAGATGTAGACTTTATGATGAAAATATTAAAATATTTATTTTATTTATTAATAAATTAATTATAATTATAAGATAGCACAACCGTCAATAGGCTGATGATTAACTTTGAAACACATTTTTTAATAACTCTCACTTATCCTAAAGCCCAGCACAGTATCTAATATCCTTCTTCGACTTATGGTTGTCAAACTTCTTTATCGCCAGGGCCTTAGTGAAGGGATCAGTTAGGTTCTTCTTTTCGTTGATCTTTTGAAGATCGAGATTATCTTAATCCATGATCTCTTGGAATAGGTGATAGCAGTGCAGTATGTGCTTCATCTGCTAGTATGCCTTTGATTTCTTTGCCTGAGTAATGACAGCAGTGCTGTCATAATAGAATAGGACCGGACCATCAAGGGAGGATGCTACTCCAAGCTCGGTGATGAATTATCTTAGCCACAGCTTTTTTCATGGCATATGATGCTGGGATGTACTCCATCTCACAAACAGAGTCTGCCACAGTATGCTGTTTGGAACTCTTCCAGTAGATAGCTCCACCATTTAGGATAAAGATATAACCCGACATGCTTCTACTGTCATCATGGTCAGATTGAAAGCTAGAGTTAGTAAATCCCATAAGTTTTAGATCTAATTCACCATGAACTAACCATTGGTCCTTAGTATTTCTCAAATACTTAAGAATGGCTTTCACCACCTTTCAGTAATTCTTTTCTGGATCAGATTGGTATCTACTCACTACTCCTAGTGAGTATGCCACATCTGATCTCGTACATGTCATGACATACGTAATAGATCCCACTACCGAAGCATATGGGACTCTACTCATACACTCTCTCTTCAAGAGTTGTCGGACAATCCTTCTTAGAGAGAAAATTTATGGCCTATCGAAAGATAGTCCTTTTTGAAATTCTTCATGTTGAACTTCTTTAGCATAGTTTCTACGCACGTGGACTAGGATAACCCAAGTATCCTCTTAGATCTATCCCTATAGATCTTCATCCCTAGGATGTAGGTTGCTTTACCTAATTCCTTTATGGAGAACTGAGATGACAACCAAATTTTTATTCCTTGAAGTGTGAGGATATCATTTTTGATTAAGAGAATGTCATCCATGTACAAGATAAGGAATACCATTGCAGGATCATTTATCCATTTATAAATGTAGGGCTCTTCTCCTTTTTTAACGAAGCCATACGTTTTGATTACCTTATCAAAATGCATGTTCCAACTCTGAGATGCTTGCTTCAATTCATAAATGGATTTCTGAAGCTAGCACACGTTAGACTCATCTATGGATGTGAACCCCTCAGATTATATTATATACACCTCTTCGATCAGTTCTCCATTCAGAAAAGCTATCTTCATATCCATCTGTCAGATCTCATAATCCAGATGGGCAGCTATCATAAGCATTATTTGAATAGCATTGCAATAGAAGAGAATGTCTCATCATAGTCAATACCATAACATTGTAATATCCTTTGACAACCAAATAGGCTTTATAGGTCTCTACCTTTCATCTGCACCCCTCTTTCTTTTGAAGACCCATTTACATCCAATGGATTTAACCCCTTCAGATGGGTCAACCAATGTCCACACATCGTTGACCTTCATGGACTCCATCTTAGATTTCATGGCCTTCAATTATTTCTCAAAATTAGATTTTTATATTGCATCCATATAGATGATCAGATCCTCATCATTCTCATTGAGTTTGATGGGATCACCATCCCGGACCAAAAACCATAGTACCTATTCGGCTGACACGGTACTCTACCATATCACCTTAATGGTGTAGGTACATTGGACTCTGAATTTGATCTAATCAAATCTAATTCAAGTTTAGCTACTAGTGTCGGTCTTTCTACCTATTGAACTTTGTCAAGTTCAATCTTAGAGGCAACAATTCCTTCACTAAGAAACTTCTTTTCTAAGAAGATTGCCTTAAGGCTGACGAAAATTTTTTATTCATCAACATGATAGAAAATATATTCTTTAGTCTCTTTTGGGTATCCTATGAATGTGCACTTGTCAGACCTAGGTCCAAGTTTATCTATGATTAACCATTTCACATAAGCTAGGTACATCCAGATCCTAAAGTATAAAAGTGCTAGCTTATGCCCTATCCATATCTCATACAGAATTTTAATTACAGACTTACTTGAAATCCTATTTAAAAGATAGCAAGCCGATTTAAGTACATATCCTCAGAAGCATATCGACAAGCTGGCAAAATCCATCATAGATCGGACCATATCTAACATAGTTCGATTCTTTCTTTTAGACACACCATTATGCTATGGTGTTCCTAAAAAAATCTATTATAAGAGAATTTCATTCTCTCCTAGATATATGACAAACTCATGAAAAAGTTATTCTCCTCCTCGATTAGATCGAAGAGTTTTAATACACTTCTCAGTTTATTTTTCTACTTCATTTTGGAACCATTTGAATATTTTAAATGAATCCAACTTATGTTTCATCAGATATACATATCGATACCTAAATAAATTATTTATAAAAATAATGAAGTAGAGATATCCACCTCTAGCACTAGTGCTTATTGGTCCACATACATTAGTATGCACTAAACCTAAGAGCTCAGTGGCTCTCTCACCTTTTTCAGTAAAAGGTGACTTGGTCAATTTTTCAATAAGATAAGATTTATAGGTTGGAAGTAATTTATAATCACAGACTTCGAGATTTTTCTCTTGAATTAACCTATTTATCCTATTCTTGTTGATGTGACCTAGCCTATAGTGCCATAAGTAGATATCAGACATATTATCTAATCTAGGGTGCTTACTAGTGGAATAGACTATATTAATAGATTATGATAATATATATACACCATTATTCAAATATTCAGAGAATATAGTAATATCATTCATAATGATATTATAATTTTTTTAATTAAAATTTCATAATTATCTTTGGCCAAAATGCCTACAAAAATGATATTCAAAAAAAAATTAGAACAAAAGCGATAATCATTAAGAACAATAGTATAAGACTCAAATACAAGTTTTAAGATTTTTAATACTAGAACCGAAACTGATCTTCCATCTCTAACATTCAGAAATCTCTCATGTTAATCAAATCTCTTATTGACTTACAATCGCTGCAATGAATTATAAATATGGTAAGGGCTACCGATTGAAGGGTACGTCTCAAATAATCCATTATTTATGATGAAAAATTTTCATTACAAATAATTTAACTAAAATAAATTATTTAAAAAATTAAAAAAGTTAGATTATTTATGATGAAAAATTTTTATCATAAATAATTTATTATTTTTAATGAAAATAAGTTTTAAGTTGTAAATAATCTATTATTTATAATAAATTTTTTTCATCATAAATAATCTAAAAAAATTATTTAAAGAATTAAAAGTGCCAGATTATTTATGATGAAAAATTTTCATCACACATAATTAATTATTTCCAATGGAATAAAGATTTACATCATAAATAATTATTATTTATGATGAAAAATTTTTATTATAAATTATCTGATCAAAATAAATTATTTAAAAATATTAAAAATATCAAATTATTTATGATGGAATTATTTCTATTATAAATAATTGATTATTTATGATATAACTCATATTTCCATCATAAATAATTGATTATTTACGATGAAATTTTTCCATCATAAATAATTTGACCAAAATTTTAAAATTAAAAAAGAAAAATATGGACTATTTTAAAAATAAAAAAAGAGCAAAGATGTGCTATGCATGATCGATGCGATAGGGTTAAAGGGTGTGAGCACATCCATTGTTATCTAGCCTACAAGCAAATAAATATTTTTTTTCTATTTTTTTAAAAATTAGTATTTTTTAAAAAATATATCTATTTCTTTTAAATATTATATAATTTTAAAATTTAAAGTTCATCTTCATCATTGACTATTTAAGTAATTATCATGTAAGAATCATCATAAAATATTGCCTCGATCTAGTAGCTCTAGCTATGTAAATCGATAAAATTTGATTTCGACAATCATAAATGATTGCATGATGATCTGACAGATAGAAATCATCGATGGATCCAAAATTTTATAACGATAATCTCTTTGATATTTGTAGTATACTATCAAAATTTTATTTCAATCAGATATCATTAGCATGATTAATTTAGCATGGAATGATTTGAACCGTTAATTGAAAAATAAGTTATCAAAAGGTCAAACAGTATCCGATTAAGATAATTTTTTAAATAAATAATCTTTACTACTACTTTCATTATTTATACATTGATGATCATAAAATTCACAATATATATAGATGAACCATCCATGTTAAGCAGATCTTACAAAAATATAAGTATGATTACTTAAGAATTTTCAGAATAAGTATCAAGGTTTTGGATTGTTCATATATGTGCGGTTTGAATTTTATGATCACCACCATACAAATGATTAAAGTAATAGTAAAGATCATTTATCTAAAATATTGCCTTAATCGAAAGCTATTTGGCCTTTTGATCACTCATTTTTTATTTAATGGTCTAAATTATTTCATGCTAAATTGACCATTATAATGATATCTGATTAAAATAAAATTTTGATAGTGTACTATAAATATTATAGAGATTATTACTATAAAATTTTAGATCCATCAGTGGTTTCTATCTATCAGATCATCATGCGATCGTTCGTGACTATCAAAATCAAATTTTATCGATCTATATAGCTAGAGCTACCAGATCAAGATGATATTTTGTGATGATGCTTTTATAATAATTAATTAAATAATGAATAGTAAAGATGAATTTTAAATTTTAAATTTATGTAATATTTAGAGAATAATAAGTTTTTTAAAAGAATACTAATTTTTAAAAATTAAAAAAAAATAATTTGCCCATAGGTTAGCTAACAGTGGATGTGCTTGCACCACTCAATCCTATCGCATCAGCCATGCATAGCATATTTTTGTTCCTTTTTTAAAAAAGTTTCATCATAAAAAATCTAACATTTTTTAATCATTTATATTTTTTATATACCAAAGATTATTAGTGATGAAAATTAACTTTGCATCATAAATAATTATTATTTATGATGAAATAATTTTATCACAAATATTCTAATCTTTTTTAAAATTTTAAATTATTTATTTATAAGAAATTATTTATAATGGAAATATTACATCATAAATAAAAATTATTTATGATGTAAAATCATTTTTCATCTCAAATAATTTTTATTTATGATGAAATAATTTTGTCGCATATATTATCATCTTTTTTTTAATTTTTTAAATTATTTATTTATGGAAAATTATTTATGATGAAAATATTCCATCATAAATAAAAATTATTTACAACATAAAACCTTTTTCCATCATAAATAATTTTTATTTGTGATGGAATATTTCCATCACAAATACTCTCATCTTTTTTTTTAATTTTTTAAATTATTTATGTATGAAAAATTTTTTGTGATAGAACTTTTTCATTGCAAATAATTCTTATTTGCGACGTAAATTTTAGTTCCATTGCAAAAAATTTTATCAAATATTTTAATATTTTTTGGAGAAAATTTTTTTTTCTAAAAAAATAATTGGCAAGAATTATTAGTGATGAAAATGCCATTTTCATTGCTAATAATAGTTGCAGTGACAAAATTTGCATCACTAAAAATACGTCGCTCAAGGCTTTTAAATATTCCCTCCAACTACATTCATACGGAACCCACTCTCACTTCCCCAAAACCCACTCTCGCCCCCTCATCTTCTCTCTCCCCCTCCTCCTTGGCTTCCACCGGCTAGCGCCCAGGTCTCCTACTACCGTCACTATTACTGTTGTCGTTGTCACCACCATTACCGTCGTCATTACCGTTGCTGATGGTAAGTTTTTTTTGTTCTCTTTCGATCGTCTCGAGGGCCGCTGGTGTTTTCATGCTATGGACTATGCGGGCGGTGGCGTGGAGGTGGGTGCCGGCTGCAAGGCATGGAGGAAACGCGTGGGGTGGGGGCCATGGGGTGGTGGTGATGGGATGGGTTGTGGGACCGTGGATGTTTTCATGCAGTGGCCAGTGGTGGGTGGCGAGCGGTGAGGCACGAAGGGTGGGTGCCGATATAGGGGGTGGGTGGCTGCAGGGATGGGTGCCGACTGCAGGGGGTTGGGGGCCAATAGGACGGTGGTGAGGGATGGATTGGGGGCCGGCAGGTATTTTCTTGCGATGATTGATGGTGGGTGTCAGGGCGCGGAGGGTGGGTGCTGGCTACAGGAGGTGGGTGGCCATGAGGGATCGGGGGTTGTGTGGGGTGGGGGGCCACAGAGTGGTGGTGACGGGATGGGTGGGGTGTGGCACCAGGGTGGACGGCAGAGAGGCACCGCAGAGGGTGGCAGGCCTGATTGGTTTCAAAGGAGTGGCACCGTAGGGGATGGGGTCCGTGGGGGGTGGGGCCATGAAGGAGCGATGGTGAGAAAAATAAATAATAATAATAATAATCATAATAATAGTAATAATAATAATATTAATAATAGTGATAATAATAATAATAATAGTAATAATAGTAGTAAGAATAATAATGATAATAATAATAATAGTAATTATAGTAATAGTAATAATATAATATAAGTCAATAAATAATAATAAATAGTAATATAATAATAATAGTAAATATAATAATAATATTAATAATAATAATAATAGTAGTAATAGTAGTAATAATAGTAATAGTAATAATAATAGTAATAATAATAATAAGTTATTTTTTATAATTAAAATAGTTAGGTTCGGAGTAAATATTTTTTATGCTTTTACTTGTTATAGTTTAATCTTTTTATATGTTTAGCCCATGTATTTCATTATGATAATGATTTAATATTTTAATTTACATTAGTCAAAAATTTTAATTTTTAATGCGTATAAACTATCCGATCCAGGATTCGGATTAGATTTCGATCAGGAATCTAAGTCGAGATCTTGTGTCATCTTTTCGGTGTGGAATTCGATCCGAGATCCGATCTGAAATTCGGTCCAAGATCCAGTCTGGGTTCCTATCCAAAATTTGGTTTGGAATTTGGGTCAAGATTTGGGTCATATCTTAATCGAGATCATGATTGAATCTCAGTTAGGATCCGAATCGAGATTCAGTCTAAGATTTGGTCTAGGATCCTATTCGAGATCCGATCTGGGATCATGTCCGGGATCTAATTCGAGATTCAGATTATGATCTAGGTTAGATCTTGAACGAGATCCAGATCATGATCCAGGTTGGGATTCGATCCAGGATCCGATCTGGGATTCTGTCTAGTATTCGATTTGGTAATGATTTAATGCATGCATTGATGTAATCTTAGACTCCTATTGAAGAGTCGATCCTAGGGTTCCCAAAATGGACTCTATGAATGGCTCTTGGATGCCTTGGTTTGGGCAGTTCATAAATGTATCGATATTTTATTATTGTCATGGTGTTCTTTATTCTATTATAGAAATTTTCATCATAGTTATCTCATTTATCTCTGGGTATATATTAGATGTAGTTAAAATATGATCCATCTATATCGTGTACTTGAAGAACTATAGGAAGATGCTGTCAGATTTTTGTTGGATATAAAATAAAGAACAAAGCTGTGGCAACAATAAAAGTGATACACTTTTGAAAGAAATAGGACCACACCTATTAGGAAGGAGTTGGTGGAGTTAGGATTCATGAATCATTATTCTTTGTTGTTAGATGGATATCGACAAAAGTTGGATGAATGCTTGGAATATTTTCTTGCCTAAATATCAAAAAGATATTTGAGATTTTATTGAATTTGCATGGTGTAAGGTTGATAGTGCCAATCGGATAAGGTGTCTATGCAAAAGATGTGTCAATATGGTATATCATCACATATCACTTGTTGAAGAGTATCTGCTACATTTTGGTATGGACAAGAAGTATACTCACTGGATATGGCATGGAGAGAGTGATCCAAATGAAGTTTTGTATGACGATGATATATCGAAGATGATATTGATGCTACTGAACCTATCAAACATAGTGGTATAGGTTCACTATTGGATGATTTACATTAAGATGTTACCTCAAATGTACCCATAAGTACTAGTGCATCTCAACGCAGTTCTGATCATGAATATAATATTGATAAGATAGAAGGGACTTTTGAATAGTTTACCAAGCTTGTTCGGGATGCACAAAAGCCACTCTATCCAAATTGTGCGAAGTTCTCCAAGTTAGAGTTTTTGATCAAATTACTTTATATTAAAATTGTAAATTGATGGAGTCACAAGTCATTTAATCAAAATTTAGCATTGATTAAAATAGCTCTTCCCGATGGATCAATACTTCTAAAATTATATACTAAAGCAAAAACATAGATGCAGGAATTGAGACTTGGCTATATTTCTATACATGCCTACAAAAATGATTGTATATTATTTTATAAAAAAAATAAATAAGCAAGTGAATGTCTGCAATATTGTGAGCCAAGGTACAAAA
>QRFJ01001133.1:383933-446249 GCA_006176705.1 Cocos nucifera
CCTCCTCGATCTGATCGAAGAACCTTAATGAATTTTTCAGTTTGTTTTTCTACTTCATGTCTGAATTCTTTGAACTTTTCAAAAGCTTCAGACTTGTGTCTCATAAGATACACATACCCATACCTAGATAGATCATCGGTAAAGATAATGAAGTAGACAAAATTGCCTCTAGCCGGCACATCAAATGGGCCGCACACATCAGTATGTACTAGGGCAAGGAGATCTGTGGCCCTCTCCCCATGTCCAACAAAAGGGAGTTTAGTCATTTTGCCTTGAAGACAAGATTCACAAGTTGGATATGACTCGAAAGTCAATGGACTCAATAGCCCATTTTTCTCCAATTTGTTGATCCTATCTTCTGCTATATGACCTAATCTCAGGTGCCATAGATATCTGTCGTTTGGACTATCCCTAGGTCGTTTGGCATTCACATTTTGCTCGATAGTTAGAACAGGTACATCAATATGTAGCTGATAAAGACCATTAATAAGGAAACCATTTGCAATTTTATTTCTTTCATAAAGAATGTTACAATGGTCCTTAAAGAAGGTAATCACATAGCCTTCTTGTGCTAAGCATGAAACAGAAATCAAATTCCTGCTAGCTGCAGGCACATAATAACAGTCTTTTAAAACTAAGTCTAAACCAGATGGTAATCGAAGAGGGTATGTTCCCACGGCTACTGCAGCAACTCTTGCTCCATTACCGACGCGTAGGATCATGTCTCCATCCCTCAGCCTCCTGCTATCCTCAAGACCCTGCATAGAAGTGCACAGATGAGCACTAGAACCAGAGTCAAGCACCCAACTGGATGCAGAAGAAACCGTAAGGTTAGACTCAATAACGAGCATACCTCCAGAAGGACCTTCCTTCTTGTTCTTCAGGGTGGCCAGGTAAGTAGGGCAGTTCCGCTTCCAATGGCCGTCGCTGTTGCAATGGAAACACTTTCCTTTGACATCGACCTTTTTCTTCGGCTCTGCCTTCTTCTTCTTTGCTCCTTCCACCTTTTGCTTTTTTCACAGACTTCTTTTTCTTTCCATAAGACTTTCTTTTGGAAGAAGTCCGTTCCATAGCAAGAACTGAGCCTTTAGAACCTTTCATAGAAAGCTCAGCGGTAACCAGCATATTCATTAATTCGGCCAAGGAATTTTGAAGTTTATGCATGTGGTAATTCATGATGAATTGCCCATATGCATCAGTCAAGGATTGCAGAATAATATCGTTCTGCAGATCCAAGTCCAACTTCACACCGAGCTTCTCAAGCTCTTCCATGTCCTTGATCATTGTCAGACAGTGATCTTGGACTGACTGCCCATCACGCATCTTAGCCTTAAAAAGTCATTTCGTGACTTGATATTTGGCTGCGCGACTCTGTTCACCAAACATCTCCTGCAGGTGAGCCAACATTTGGCGAGCAGTCCCGATATCTTCATGTTGGCGCTGGAGCTCATCAGACATCGAGCCCAACATGTAATATCTGGCCTTATTATCTTCGTCTATCCATTTTTCAGAGATGCTCTCTGTTCAATGGATGGACGGGCTGGTAAGGTGGGAGGGTCCTGGTCCAGTACATGGGTTAACTTCTCAAAATCCAAAACTATTTTGTAGTTCCTGAGCCAATCTTTATAATTGGGTCCAGTCAGTCTATGTGTGTCCAGGATACGTGCCAATGGGTTGGACGCAGATATTTTTCTGTAGAGAGTCAAAGATTCTAGTTAGATATTATAATTTTGACTTGACCAATTTGTTTAGGAGATTTTATTTTTAAACAAATTAGCTTCCACTATTTTCTCGGATCCCTACACTCCCTCTGTAGAGATGCAAAAATCTCCATGATTAATGATTTCTAGTGGGTGGTGCGGTCTCACCAACTGACTCATCACCTCACCTAACAGTTATTGGTGATGGGTTAGCCAATGAGTGAACAACTCTTGTTCAATGATTCTCTAATCATGGTGCACCCAAACTTGGTCTCTAATTCATGAATCTCACCGTATCCGAAATATTGATCCACTCCTTAGTTAAGTCAGACCCACCATTTGCATAGACTGGGTTCCTAATTGAGTCTCTCACCGTATCCAAAATATTGAGCCCAACTCATCCTCCAGCCCATAGCATCCAATGCCTAATAGACATGGTTGCATCTTTCCGGTGCAACTGAGCCACTGTATCCAGTCGAGAACAATCAACCCCGGGAAGGGCCCGCACATCTACAATGGTGGAAGACCTCAGACTTAATCTTTTCTTAGGAAGAATTGATTCAGGTCTCATTAAACTAGACTTGTCATAGTCATAACAATTATGACTAACCTAGTGGCATGGGTTAGCTCGGATTATTGACCACCTCAGATCAGAACTGTGTCAACAGATATGGCCAGGTAAGTGAGATCGGTGGAAGGAATATGCCATTAACTCGTACAAGAATGCATTCAGGATCGAGTAGCTTCCAATTAAAAATCAGTCGGTCGTATGTGCCAAACTTACCTTAGACACCAAATTATTGAGTCAGAACCAATTGGGTTAGCCTACAATCCAGACTCTAACCTCTGAGCCTAATTAGGTCTTGCTTGATCGTGACTCGATCTTGACCCAGACTTAATCCTATTAGGCTGGTCAATTTAAGCATTGTTGATCCCATCTAACCAACTCTTGATTCGGTTTGATCAACCGCTTAGACCTAATTGAGCTACCCAAGCCCGAACCCAGTATTATGAATATGTCTTAGATCTGAAATTCTCAATTTTAGACCTAACTGATATTCCATAATCTTAATTTTTAATTAAGTAGGGTTCATAAACAAAATATGCACAATAAATCCTAGGGTTTCAGGATCTAGGGTTTTGCAGAAAGTAAGTTTTGGATTTTCTGATTAAGGACGAACACGCAGCACCCCTACACATCATAAGAACACCCCATCGAATGGAAAGAGAGGGCCTTTAAATCCTTCTTCGTTCTTATGACCGGACGGCCAAGAGGAATGCCTTAATCAGGAACATGCAATACTACAAAACAGTTTTAGATCTATATCATATATCTCATATATAAATTAGATCTAATCATGGCATATTTTGCATACATCTCATGTATCGAATCATGCATATTTTTAGATCTAAATTATCTCATAATAATCTAAAAAATTAGATTTAAATTGATCTAATCAAAATAAATTCTAATCTAGATAATTATGTAGAACTATTCTACAACTAGTCTAGACATGCATCAATCATATCTCATATGATATTTAAAATTAAATAATTTTTATTTACTATTTTTTAGATGTTATTATAACCATTATAATATCAAAAAATAGTAAATAAATAGATCTAAAATATGATTTAATCAAATTAAATTAAAAATATGCAAGACTATTCTATAGAACTATTCTATTTTAGAACTAGTCATGCATATTTTCTAATCTTAGATCCAAATCATTTAATTTTAATTTTTTCTAATTTTAGATCTGATCACATCTCATGTGACATCTGAAATCACTTATTTTTTAATTAAAATAAATTTAAAATTAGATCTAAATATTTTTAGAACCTTGGCTCTGATACCAGTTGAAGGAAAATCCTAATTTCCCGGTCCAGGTACATTCAGATCTGATCAGATCAAGAGATATATTTTAAAATTTTTTTCTTAATCCTAATTAGATCTTGATATATTTTAGATTTAATTATTATTATTTTAGAAATTAAAATAAAATTAGATAAATTAAATCAAATTTAATTTACCTTAAAGTGGGTAATCCTATTATCCGTTGATGATCCTGTATGCAGCAGAAGGTTCTGGATCTAGCCACGCAAATACCTGGCCTCTATTGATATCCACTTAGGTTAGATCTGAAGATTCTCTTCTTTTCTATCACGTCTTCAAAAATCAGATATGGATCTGATCTGGAGGATCTTCAAAACTCCTTTTGAAGATCAGCAGTCGTCCTTCGTAGCAGCGCAGCCTTCTAGCTTTCAATCGTCTTTCTTTGATCTGGATCGCACCAACCAAAAATTCAAAACTCCTTTTGGATATGAAGAGGAAGGGGAGAGGGTGGTTGGGCATGGAGGAAGAGGGGAGAGGCAGCCTTGGGGCGTGGGTATTCAATTCTCATCACTTTCTGAGTTGGGCACAGGGTCTTATTTATAGATTGTTTGTGATCCAACTCCTCTTCTTCCCAACCAATCACAACTCTTTGTGAAATCAGATCTAAATCTGATTGGTGGGAATAGAGTCCCCTGGATTCCTCCTTAGAGGGCACCTAAGACCAGTCAAAGTTGGTTCTTAGGAGAACTCTAATTGAAATCCAAAAAGGAGATGGAGTCCCTGTCCAACAGGGACTCCTGGGCGCCTCCAACTTGGGCACACACCAAGGGTGGCGTGCGCCCTCTTCCTTGCCAGGTTCTGGCAGGGGGACAGGCCCCCACCAGCTCTCCAATAGGTGCATGACATGTGGTCAAAAGTCAAAGTATCAATGGTCAACATTTGACCAGTCAAAGGTAGACTTTTGACCAAAGTCAAAGAACAAGAAATGGCAGGTGACCAAAAATGGCAGGTAATGTCTTACAAAATAAGACAACCTTTTCTGACTTGGACAACCTCCAGTCAGACCATATGAAGGCCTCTGATTGAGCACAAACTCCTTTGGCTCAGACAGGATAACTTATTTATGATAGTAAAAGAAGAACGTTAGGTTCAATCGAGTGCTAGCACGATTTTCTTGAACCTAATTGAATCTCATTCAGATCAATTGAACTGGATCAGTTCAATTGATGATCACCAGATTCAAACCCTTATTTGTGTGATCCAGTTAGGTTCAGTTCTGTATGGTAATGGGATATGTCATGATCTCTATCATCGACATCATCGAAACTCCTTTCGATGGATCAGAACTCTTCTGATTCGAACAGCTAGAATGATCGATCATCTAAATCATTCTAATTGCTCCCAAAATCCACCAGTGACACCTAGCAGTATATGGTGGCAACCCATCAGAGCTGAATGCGAACCTCTTGGTGCAGCTATCTGTATGATTAAGTTCTTCTATCTTGAGCCCGATCAGATTAGGGTTAAGGTAAACTCGTCAAACCCTAGTTTCTGTCATATGATGTAATCATTCGATTCGAGTCCGATGTGAAAATCTAAATAGAAACTCTTTCTATTATTTCACTCTACCATGGCCATGGACTTCTGGACTTGATTCTCATGATCATCATAGGGCTGCTCCTCTACCACCGAGGTAGATAGATTCCATCTTGATGCAATCCAGTTCCTACAATGAACATGCTATAGCCAACATACACCTCAGGATTCCATATGGCTAGGAGACCGAGTAATGGTGTAGTCAAACTATAACACCCTCAAGGTGAACTGCCGATGCACCTCAGGTCAAAGAATCAGACACACTACTGCAGCATCGAGTCAGTCATTGACGAGAAGGTAGACTCCCTAATGACTACTCAAGATGGTCACGCTCAGTGCCCTCATTCTCTAATGAGTATCTGTACTCTCGCTCTGATGTCTTTACACCGTAGACTCAAGACTCATCTACTAAAGAGAAGTGATTGTACACCAACCTTCTGGATCAATTATCATCCTCATGATGATCCTATGGTCGGAAGCATTTTATGAGTTAACAATGATTATTCATGTCTTAAATTTTCAACTCTTGAAAATATGAATTATCATTACCATTAACTCAAAAGATGTATCACAGACACTAAATATACATATATGATAGAAAATAACATATTTTATTGATATTAATCAAAATTATAATTTTGCCGCTAGAAGTGTATTACAAGTGTCAACCAATTCTGGCTTCTAGGGCACATATATCTAACAGGATCCTTTTGAAGTTATCTCGAATACACCGCATCCCATGAGCTCCTCCAAAATAAACAAGAGCTCATCCAACTCTTCTTCTTCAGTGACTGAACCAATGGAATCCAACTTCTTCCAAAGCGGACACTCCCGCTTAAAATGTCCTGCTTCACCATACTTAAAGCACTTCTTAAACCTCTTGCTGCCCCTCACTCGCTCTTCTTTATTTCTTTATTGGGCCTCTCTAAAATCATGAGACCCTCTTGGAAGACCTTCTTCTTCATCATCCATTCCTGTTGCTCATTAGACCTGAACATTGATACAATCTTCTCGTATACCAGTGTCACCTTATCATACAATAGCGTAGTTACCAATGGATCAAAACTTCAGGATAGCGAACACAGCAGCAATAAACTCATCCTTTTCTTCAAGATCCATCCCTATATTGAGCAAGTCCATGCTCATTTGGTTGAACCCTGAATATGCCCCGCAACATCCTCACCCTCCTACATTCGAAGGTTGTATAATTGCTTCTTCAGCGTCAACTTATTGTACATATTTTTCTTCATGTACAACTAGTGTAACCTCGATCATAAACTCTTGGGTGTTCTCTCCTCCAACACACTATACAAAATCTTATCCACTAGACAAGCCCTAATTATGGCACATGCTCTCTTCCCCAAAGACATCCACACCTTATCTATCATCTTTTTCGGCCTATCCTCCAAGACCGAATCCAACCCCATCTGAATTAGCAGATTCTCCATTCTAATCTTTCACATCATGAAACTTCTTTACCGTCAAACTTCTCTAATTCCACCTTCAACCTGCTACCTTCCATGATCAATCTAAATCAAATACAGTAAAAAGGTAGATCTAAAAATTATCTTGACTAAAAATGATGGATAGCAGTCCTTAGATCTCTTTCTTCCTCATGAAGCCTAGAGAAAACCTTAGATCTGAATCTCGTTGCTAATCTTCTGCTGAAACCTGATCTTCTTCTTTCTTCATGCTCAACCGAGCTATGATACTAATTGTTGTGCCTACGGCTGCTTAGAGCCACAGCCATAGATCAAATCTTTTGCATGGAATCTAGGTGTTAATCTAATAAACTAAAAAAGATCTAAAAAGAAGAGAGAAAGAGAATGATGCCTAAGATTTTGGCATTAGAACTAGAGAGAAGAGAGAAGAAAGTTAGGAAGAAAAGCTCAATTATATTCCTCTTCATTATAAAAGATACAATACCCTAGTTTATATACCTTAGAGTTTTCACATGAATCCTAATAAATCCCAACTCAACAACTCTCCTAGGCCAATCTAATATATAAAAGCACTCACCGAGCCCATGTACACCCATGTCTCACATGCTCTCATCCTCTAGATCTAAATTTGATCCATACATGAGTTAACCTCCTTAAGATCTCATTAAATCAGGTCTTAAGATCCTTTGGATTAAACCTAATCTAAGATCAAATAGAAAATTTCGTCCTGTTCTATTTGCCACCACCGAGCCGGCTCAGTCAGAAGTTGGATTGGCTCAATCGTGTCTTATTTGAACATTGTCTTTTATCTGCCTGTAAGAGCTGGCTCGACTACAGTTTGAGCCAGCTCAGTCTCAGTCCAAGCTAGTTCGACCCATAATCGAGCCAGCTCCACCTATGTGCAAGCCTTTTTTCTTGGTTGATACATCTTCTAGCTCTGATTTTTACTACAGCTTGTGTTTCAGGTGTCTAGAGCACCAACCAAGCCTTTTAAGATTCTCACACCTGAACCTCAAGCCCTAGGAGGGCTACATGCCACCTCCATCCTAAGACCACTCCCGTCCTAGTCCTAGGACCACACCTATCTTGATCTTCCCAGAGCCAATACCTTGACTTCTCCTATGGCCTTCCAAGACTTGGGAGCACCACAAATTCTTATACATGATAGTGTGAATGATGGAAAGAAGTTCCATCAGATTTCATAAATGAACTCGAGTCAATTGAATATTACATATAATAGATGAGAGATTTTATGAGTTATCCATAACCTCCATTTTATCGAAACTTATAATAGTAGAATCAAATCACATGGTACCTGCATCTAGAGGTTAATTTATTCAATTTTGCTAGATTGCCACTACATACTGTTAGATATCACTAGTGGATTATGAGACCAATGAAAAATATTTTGATGATTAATAATTCTTAATTGGCTGTTAGAAATTTTCAATCTATTGAAATGAGTTTTAATGATATTGTTGATGGAGATCATAATATATATCTCACTACCATATAGAATTAAATTTATGGAGTCACATAATAGAAAACTAGCCTAGAATTATACAATTGGGCTTATGAACTCCTAATTAGGTTAGGATTTATGAAATGCTAATGGGTTTAGGTTCCCATGCTAGCACATGGTTAAACCCAATCCTCTTGAGACTTGAACTTCCTATTGAATAGAGATTTGATCAAGTCAATACATACAAGAGGGGCGCCAACTCTATCTGGCTTTTGTGTGTGGAGATAAGGATGAGAACCAAAGGGGGTGCATGCCCCCTATCTAATATTGGCATGGAGAAAGATGGGAGAGGGGCGCATGCCCCCTCTGGATAAGATCCAAGGGGCGCATGCCCCATCTGAGTTAGCATGAAACAGAGATAGGGAGAGGAGGTGCACACCTAGATAAGAAGGAATAGTCTTTCTACTCTAAGGCATTGAATAGTCAAAGCCTTAAGTCTCTAGGATTCTTAGATCTATTTAAACCTAAGTTTAAGAGATGAGATCTCTTAACTTCTTATTATGGTTTCTTGCACCCCCTTCCTAGATCACATGCCTTTCCTCTCTCCCTTATGCCCTCTCTTTCCTTCTCATGCCCAAGGTGTTGGGCATCCCTGCTGCCCATGCCCAAGGTGTCATCTATTCTTCTTCCACATGCCAATTAAAGAGAGAAAGAGTTCTCTCTTCTCCCTCATCTTCCCTTCCATGCATTTGAATGAAGTGTTGCTTCAGAAGGACAAATCTAAAGGGTGGATCAAGGAATAGCACATGCAAATTTTTCTTGGTGAAGAACGATCATGATCAAGAGGAGAAACATAGGCTATTCCTGTGTGGATACCTATAAAGGCCGGATGCATGTGCGGCTCTTCAGAAACCTAAGAGAAGATTACTATGATTATCAAATCGCGGTGAAGATCTATCCACGTAAAAGTGAAGATTTGATCTTCATGCTTTTATTTTTAATGTCTTGATCTTAAGGTATGATAGGTTTTGGCTCTATGATATGCGATCTCATAGACACATATAAGATTATTTTTTTTCTATTGATGTCTTTATATTCATCTTGCATGTGTAGAGTTAAAGTTCCTTCTAGAGGAAGAGGTAGAGTGAGGATGACTTGGGATGGGGTAGCAAAGTGATTTAGGGTTGGGAGCAGGGGAGGGGAGTGAACCTGACCCCTTTAAAATTAGATATGAAATTATAGTTAATCTAGGCTCAATTTCCCTTTTTATTTATTTGGAATGTTGCATGCCATAGGTGGAAAGTCTACGGTGCATGGAAAAGTTTGTCATAGTGTTGACTCTTGCAATAGTTATTTATGCATCATCCCTCTCTTTCCAAATCTTCCTAACAAGCAAAATCAGAACAAATAATGCATCTACTAATTATGGAGGGTTCGTGGTTCCTCTAGTTCTTAAAAGAGAGAAGAGAAGCGAAGAGCCATGGACATGGGTAGAGGTGCATGGCCCTTCGAGTCGATCAGTACCTACATAAAGTAGCTCTAGACGGTGGTGCCGAAGACTGCTTCGCCTCACCAAACTCACTCAATGGACTAATCCTCTTAACTTCCTTTTAGAGATGATTTTCTTTCTTTTCTATCTTGGCCAACATCCTATCCTCCTAGCTCGGATGTGCCTCTAGATATGACGTAGAAAAAATTGCTAGAGCAGTGCTCGAGCTACTCATTAGCATGGTCCTCTAAGACCAAGATGTGCATGTCTTGTAGGAGTGGATGCATGGACACATTTGCTGGAGGAGATGACCACTCTAATCCTATATTTTGTTGGGATTATGAGAGAGAGGATAGATAAAGTTGGAAAAATGGGTGGTCTCCATGCACCATTTGGTTCAATAGTTTTATAGAGGATCAATAAAAAAGAACAATTTTTCATCCTAGCTCACCAATTTGCATCCTTCCAATTTATCCTCCCAAATTGGGAGGATGCAAGAAAGGATGGATGGAGCATGTGAAAGATGGGTTTTTGCATTGGCAAAATTATCTCTCATTAATTTTTTTGATAAAACTATAACACTTCTTTATTTTTTTATTCATGTTATTTATATATTTTTTATTTAATCTATACTATTAATCCCATACTATTAAATTTTATTTCTAATTATTTTAAGTTTAGTACATAATTTTCATAATTATTATTAAATAGTTAGAATCATCTTCTATTTTTATTTGTATTTACTATTTTTGATTAATTATTTGTATAAAATTAATTAGTTTATTAATAATTAATTTACAAAATCATTTTTTGATTAAACTAAATTAAAAGTAGGTATTATTTTATTTTTTATATAATTATAAATTATATAGATTATAAGTTTATACATTACTTATTTTTTTAGTAAATACAAGTATATAAATAATAATAGTAATATTTTTATTAAAAAGTAGTTTAGTAAAAATAATATATAGGTGCCCTCCATCCTTTTTATTCTTTATATATTAAATAGAAGAGAAATTATTCTCATCCATTCTTTCATATTTCATCAAATATAGGAAAAGATGGATGTATCTTTCATCTATTCTCTCCCTCATCTATTTTTTCTCCTCTATTGATCCTTTTTCTAATCTGTCCTAGGTACGATTTGGATTTGTTGCTGACTTGCCTGTCACAGAAAGCATATATATGGAGTGGGTGACTTTGTAGGTGTAGATACAAAGAAACCTGATCTCATTATTTTGATCACCGAAATTGGTCCAAACCGGACCATTGGATTGGATTAGGAGACACCAAATTCTGCATGGCATCCTACTGATCCTACTCGGATATAAATTAGGACATGCCCCTTACGTCAGTCCAAATTGGGTTGTTGGTTTAATTAAGTCCCACGCACACGCACATATATCTATTTACTTTTTATTTTTGAGCTTCTTTTTCTTGATGGAGAATAGAAAATCAATAAATAGCAAGAGAGGAGAGAAGAGATAGATCAGGAAAACAGAGATAGCCATGGCATTGCACGGGAGCCACATCCTGGGAAACACGCCTTTCATAGCCAATGCATCACCTAATGGCTCTAGAAAAGCCACCTCTGCCCTATTTGCTGATAGCAGACGCCCATGGCCAGCTTCCATTGATAGGACCAGCCTACTTCATGCGTCTGTTTTATATCTACTTTCTTATTTTTGTTCGATTTCTTATCTTTGTTATGTTAATACATGGTATAGTGATTTGTTCTTTAATTAATCGATGAAGAGGTTTATTGCTTTCTATTAGTTTAATGAGTAATCCTTTGATGTCTTAAGATTCAACGGAGCACCATGTAATGGATATAGGAGTTGCCCTACAAAGGAAGATGGCGGAAACTTTGGAAAACTAGCAGGAAAGAAGACCTAAAAGTGATAGTCGACGTGGATGGCTTGATCAACACTAGTTTAGTAGTGTTTTGCAAGCAGGAGGGTGAAGAGCAATTCACTGAAACATGATCGGCTGAAACCAAGACATGCTGGACCAGACAAAGTACTCTGATTCATACCGGCTAGGCTGAGCTCTAGTCTTAGGTACTAACCTTGGGTCATATTTGTGCTTTGGCTCACCGAGGTTGACTCAGCCGATTGACACCTTTTCAGCTGTTCGTATGGTTAAGAGGATTGTGTTCCTCGGTCAAACACATAAATACTTTTTTATTAAGTGAGTTAAACTATGTTCTTGTTTCTTTCTTTGTAATTTTTCCTTCTTGTAATTAGTGGCACAAGTTGGTGGCTTAAGGATAGGAAGGCCATCATCAGATAACATTAAATAGTTGGATCGGTTAATGAATTTCCCATCCACAATTTTTTTTTTTTTTTTTTTGCAAGCTCCGAAACCTTGTATAATCCATATAACTTGGTTTTACCTTTCAATGATTAGGATTAGACGGAGGAAATTCGCTTAAAATTGAGAAGTTACAGGTTCTATGTGGTGTGCATGAACCGATATATTTGTTTTGCTAATTATGTCTTACAAGATGGTCTCTGAGGAGCCCTGGTTCAACTGAAAGTTCAGACTTGGAATCTCATCAAAGGACTAGATGCACCTTGGAGGCGATACAAGCTATTCTAGAAGGAATTTTGGATTCAAATTAAGGAGATCTTTGACGAAGGATTCACCAATGTGGAGGAATATCGGCAAGTATTTAAATGCATCTTGGAATTGCACCTCATTTAAATTCAGCAGTAGTGATAATATTAGATTTTGGGAGGACGTATGGATTGGTCCTTTTTCATTTGCTTCTATATTCATTGAGGTATTTAATAGAGTTGTGAAAACTAGTATATTTATTGCTTCACTTGGAACTAGGGAACCCAAAAATGGAGCATCAAAGTTCGTGGTCCCCTCTCACTTACCTTGAAACTCTACAACATGAGTTACTCCTTTAAATGCTGAAACCTATTAGACTATTGAGGATAGCAGATGTACAATATTTTAGTAAATGTTGTATCAGTATCCCCTCTAAAGACAAATGTTGCTTGTGGCTCTATTTACTTAATAAACCCAATACTAGGGACAACCTTTCTAGGAAAACTGGGAGGTTCTTCGGTGGCTGTCCTTTTTGTGATCACCAGAATGAATTTATAAATCATCTCTTCATGGTTTACCTGTTTGTCGTCTCAATCTGGAGAATACTTTGCCATTCTCTCAATGTGCCTGACTGTGACTTTTGGGAACTTTACTCTAAATAAAGATGTGAATTTTTTGTCAAAGACTTATAGCCTTCAATCGATTGCTGCTGTACATTGGAGTTGCTGGCATGAAAAGAATTGTCGGATTTTTCTGCATAAAACTTCTAAGCCTAGTTCTATGGTCTTTAAAATCTTGCAGCTTTTGAATGACTGGTTTGTGCTCTATAAACCAAAGCATCTTTTTGCGTTCTGTAAGCTTTGGGACAAATTGAAATCCCTAGTGGCCAATGTAAATGCTGCTAATTCGGCTGTAATCCATAACTTTCTCAGTTGTTCCTTCCTTGCTGACTTCGTAAGTGGCTTGTTGCTGTCGCCCTCTGGCTTGCTTTTAATCCTTGGTAGAGACAACGATGGAGGAAGGCTTTTGTTGATCATTGAAGACAGATATGATTTCTTAAGAATTGACACTATCTTTGAGTCTTCTTTTGGCACCTCTTACTCTCCTCTTGGGGTGCTGTTTATGTTGTTTTGGGAGGTGATGATGGAGGATGTTTTTAATCAACACTACTCTTGATGATGACTTAATCCTGGATAAAGGGATGTCCGATGGAGTCTCCTTTTGATCCTAACTCTCTGTTCATAATAGTTCCTAAGTTCTGTATACGTTTTAAAGATCTTTTTGTTTTATATATTCTGATGTTGAATCCCTTCTATATTCTCTCATTCTCAATAAAGCTCGATGAGCAACACGAAAACTTCCATTACTCTCCTCTTATGTCAAAAAAAAAAAAAAACTTTTATGGTAAAGATGCAGGTTGGATGGCCGTTCATTTTCTTGAGTGGTTTTGCATTCTTTCACATATTCTACATATTACATCCTTGGTAAAGCCTGGCGCAATCAAAATTTTTTTTGTAGGGCCCGGTGTAGTTACTCAATTTTCGATGATGAATCAGATGGCTAAATTTTTTATGAAAATTTTAGCTAACATTGTTTTCTAATCGGGTTTCTCTAAAATCTCAATTAAACAAACTAAAGTGTGCCATTCTAGTTAATTGAATATGATCTTGAGGTTGATGTTTAAAGCAACTAAATTCCGGTCATCGACAAATTGGTCTAACTTTAGTTGGTTAATAATCTTCCGTGATCATATGAAGTTTTCTTTCCTTTTTGCTTTTTAATAAAATAGCACATCATACCATAACCATTAAGCTTCACACGAATGTGGGGAGAAATGTTGTTAAGCTTCAAATGTTTCTATATATATGGATGGTGATGATATATGCATTTGCCAAACTTGGATGGCTGTGATTTTACCATGTCATTAAAATTATATCCTTTTAATTATATAAATTGGTCGGCAAACTCCAACTTCTAGAAGATGTATCATTGTTTCCTTCCCTTACGTGGGACGTATTCATTAAAAAAAAAAAAGAAAAAGAAAAAGAGTACAGCTCTATGAATGGATGGCTCAAATCCACCAACTGCAGCGGGAACCAAGATCGAGGTTGTAAACCAATTTTCTTTTTCTTTTTTTTTTTTTTTTCATTGAAGAAACGGAGGAAGTAAGAGACAAAAGCAAGTTGAGGAAGCATGCACGGGCGAGGTGTTTTCAGCTCATGGGCAAAGCCTTGGCCTTTACACATAAGAAGCTTCCTTTCCTGGCCTGAGATGTGACCTGAAGCAAAGTGTTGGTATTACTATAGGGGTTTTAAAAAGTAGAGAGGGTAGCCAAGATTTTAGACTAAAATTGCCTCCTCATCTCTTGTATAGCATGGCTTCGGACGTTAATGGTCTAGACATAAAACAAGGGTGCAATTCGATTGATGGAGACGACCTAGGAAGAGTAAGCTTCAAATTTGAAAATCCGATTATTTCTTTCTTTCCTAATACACCAAAATTCCACTGCTAGAACTGTGTCCCAAGCTTTTTCCCATTCTGAATCACCTATTGTTGATCTCCATAAATGCCATAACTCATAAATGGTATTAGGAAGCTGGTTGGTATTGAAGAAATGAGTGAGTGAGGACCATATCTTCCTGAAATACTCATAGCTCATCATTAAATGATCTAGAGTTTCTAAGTAGCTGGAATATAGGGGACAAGCAAGTGGGCCTTGTACTCCTTTCTTTTGCAAGATCTCTCTCATAAGTATCCCGCTCTGATATCATAACCAATTAAAGATTTTAACCTTCTCTAGAATTAGAGATTTCTAGATAATGTTACTGGAAAAGGAGATCACTCTACCATGCAACAAGAAGAAATAATACCTCCACACCAAAAAAAAATTATTGGATTGTCATTTCCAGCTTCCGATGTCCTTGTCTGTACCGAGTTGCAGCTATCTTGTAATTCTCTCCAAGTCCTGTAGCTCATCACTAGTAGCTAAGCATAAAGGAGCGTGAAATAGCCTGGACCAATCGACTTTCCTAAGAAAGTGATAAATCGAACCTAAAGATTGGTGAGCGACAACATATAAGGAAATCATCTAGCAAGAGCAACATCCTCCTACCAGGAATCATTCTAGAATGATATCAACCTTCCATTGCCTACCTTAAACACTGAAAATTCTTGAGCCATATCCTTTACCTTGAACACACTCCTTCAAAAAAGTGATGAGATTTTAGTAATCTGTTGGTATAGAATCTGGTCGATGCCGAATCGAGTTGGAGCTGAAAAAAAAGTCGCCACTGGTGACCTACAAAATAAAATTCCATCTGGAGTCGGTGGTGGTGGCTCTAACAGGATCCTCCGACGATCAAGTCAGCTCTTCTGTCCAATAAAAATAGAGTGCTCAGAAAAGAATTCAACAAAGTTTTGAAAAGAAGAAGAGAGCTTAGAGAAAACATATCTAGAGGATCCCTTTTGTAGATGGAGCCCGGAGCAAACTGATAGTGACAGCCGTAGCTATCTGGTAGCTGGCCGCTCGGAGCCACGTGAGAGGGACACCATCTATAGCAGACTGATAGTAATAGTCATAGCTATCTAGTAACTGGCCGCTTGGGGCCACGTGAGAAGGGCATCGCCTACAGCAGACTGATAGTGACAGTCGTAGTCGTCCGGTAGCTGATCGCGTGAGAGGAGCATCGCCTATAGCAAACTAATAGTGACATCCATAGCTGTCCGGTACTGAGCCGCTCGGAGCCACGTGGATGGATGAAGAGCTTTGATGTATGTCAATTCTAGAGGAGTTTGGACTCCTAAAGGGAATACGGCTAGAAGGGATCATCGGAAAGGAATGCTACTTGAAATCTGGAAGTAATATGCTGGAGAAATGCGGATAGAGTTCAACTGATAGAGAAGTCCAGAAGGAGTCCAACTGATGGAGAAGTTTGACTGAAGGAGAAGTTCGAAAGAAGTTTGGCTCTTGAAGGAATTCGACTGAAGGAGAAATCCTGAAAGAGTTCAACTTCTGAAGTAATCTGACTAAATGAGAGATCTAGAGGAAGTTCAGCTTCTGGAAGAATCCATCTGAAGTAGAAGTCCAGAAGGAGTTGGACTCCTAGAGGAATCCAACTGAAGGAGAAGTCCGAAAGGAGTTTGGCTCATGAAGAAATCCGATTGAAAAAAAAGTCGGAAAGGAGTTCGGCTCTTGGAGAAATTCGATTGAAAGAGAAGTCCAAAAGGAGTTGGACTTCTGAAGAAATTCGACTGAAGGAGAAGTCCTGGAAGGAGTTCGGCTTCTAAAGGAATCAGATTGAAGAAGAAGTCTGGAAGGAGTTCAGCTCCTAGAGAAATCCATCTGAAAGAGAAGTCCGGAGGAAGTTCGGCTCCCGAAGGAATCTGACTAAAGGAGAGGTCCAGAAGGAGTTCGGCTCCTGAAGAAATCCGACTGAAGGAGAAGTCCTGGAAGGAGTTTGGCTCCTAAAGAAATTTAATTGAAGGAGAAATTTGGAAGAAATTTGACCGTTGGAGGAGTTTAGCTGCTAAAGGAGTTCGGCTAAGATTCGACCGCTAAGAAGTTTGACTAAGATTCGATCGCTGGAGGAGTTCGGCTAGGGGTCCGACCGCTGTAGGAGTTTGGCTAGGATCCGACCGCTGGAGGAGAATTCTCGATCGAAGCTCTTCTATGATTACCAATTACATTAGGCTAAGCATTAGACTGGACTACGATGGGAGCAAAATTTATTCTCAATAATAATTTTTCCACTTTCGAGTTCAAAATTCGAAGGAAGGGAGTACAAAAAGATAACTGTCGAAGTTCTTTTTCGAGCTTTGCACCCGTTGAAGCTCAGAAAAGATCTTATCTCCAGCTAAGGTTGAAGGAGATCTTATCTCCTATTGACGTTGAAGCTCGGAGGAGATCTTATCTCTAACCAAGGTTGAAGGAGATCTTATCTCCTATTGAGGTTGACGTTGAAGCTCGAAAAAGATCTTATCTCCAGTCGAGGTTGAAGGAGATCTTATCTCCTATTGACATTGAAGCTCGAGGAGATCTTATCTCCAGTCGAGGATTGAAGGAGATCTTATCTCCTATTGAGATTGACGTTGAAGCTCGGGGGAGATCTTATCTCCAGCCAAGATTGAAGGAGATCTTATCTCCTGTAGAGGTTGATATTGAAGCTCGAAAGAGATCTTATCTTCAGTTGAGGTTGAAGAAGATCTTATCTCCTGTTGAGATTAATGTTGAAGCTCGAAGGAGATCTTATCTCCAGCAGAGGTTGAAGGAGATCTTATCTCCTATTGACTTTGAAGCTCATAGAAGATCGTATCTCCAATCGAGGTTGAAGAAGATCTTATCTCTTGTTGACGTTGGAGTCGAAGCTCGGAGGAGATCTTATCACCAGCTGAGGTTGAAGGAGATCTTATCTTCTATTGATGTTGGAGTTGAAGCTCGAAGGAGATCTTATCTCCAGCCGAGGTTGAAGAAGCCGTTATTAGGGCCTCTCCCCTCATCTCATCTAAAATGAACGAGGCCTTCAACTTGCTCATGTTAGGATGAGGTTCTCCTCCTGTTTCTAACATGGCCACTATTGATTGCTTCTTCCCTATCATCACATAGTTTTTACACCAAGAAACAACAATATTGAAATAGAAAAATTTTATTAAAGAAAAATTACTGGTAGTACATCCTTAGATTTTTTGAATTCCATGATTGTGGGAGCATTGTTCCTCCGAGCTCCTTCAGATGATAAGTTCTGGACCGGACAATCTCCTTTATTCCATACTGACCTTCCTAATTTGGGATAAGCTTCTCCTGACTTTGAGGCTGAGAGATGGCGACTCACCGAAGCACTAAGTCCCCCAAAGATAGTGTTGATGATGCTGAGAGACGGTCGATCTTCTTGTTGTTCTTTCTTTATTGGTGGTTCTAGCTGCGGCAGCGTCCTCGGCCGATCTTCTCTCGCTTCGAACCGATGTCTGAGAAATCGACCCAACCGGCCTCTCCTGATGAGCTCCTTGATTTTGTCTTAGAGCTGAATGCATTCTCTAGTATCATGGCCGTGGTCACAATGGTAGAGGCAGTACTTACTTCGATTGTGCTTATTCGGAGGAGATCGTAATTCTTTTGGGCTTGGTAGTTAATTCTTAATTTTCGTCAGAACTTGAATTTTAGGAATATTAAGGGGGGTGTAGTTGTGGAACCTTCTGGGGGGAGAACTTTGCGCCCTTCTATCGGAGCTTTTTTGGTGACGAGCTCGAGGAGGAGTTCAGGCTCACTTGCGCTCGGAGAAAGTCCGTGAGCACGGCCGAACATCATTCAGTTCTCTATCAGTAGTGGGTCTATTAGACTCGCCCGCTTGTCACTCTCCTATGGCTTCCTCATCCTTCAACTTGAAGGCTTTTTTTGCTCAGGCATATCCTTCAGCCCGAGCTAGTAGATCGGCAAAGTCCCTGAGGTACTTCTTCTCTAGGAAGAATAATAAATCATTCTTCTGAAGGCTGTCCTTGAGTGCGACCATTGCAACAAACTGGTCTAGATTTCGGACCTCCAATGCAGCAGTATTAAATCGGATAACATAAGCCTAGATCGATTTTTCCTTCTTCTACTTAATATTCATCAGAAAATTCGAACCTCGGCATGGACATCGGATGCTAACGAAGTGAGATGCAAACTGATGGCTCATCTGATCAAAGGAGAAGATCGTACCCAGCTTCAACACCGAGTACCAATTTTTTACTGCTTCCTTCAAGGTTGATAGAAAAGCTCGACATAAGATGGCGTCTGGTGCACCATGGAGCAGCATCATGGTCTAGAAGGCCTTCAGGTGATCGATCGGATCGGAGGTTCTATCATAGCTTTCAAATTGAGAAGCTTGAAGTTCGGTGGAATGAACTCTTGTATAATTCGAAAAGAAAAAGAAGGATCGATGCAGACATCATCATAGCGAACCAAGGCGACGTGGTGGAGTTTCTCAATCTATTGATCTATCTTTCATAGTTTTTGATCGAGAATGTCGTCTCGATCGTAGATCTTAGAAGGCTTCCTGCTATAGATGGGGAAGATTTCTTTCAAAGAAGAATCACGATCCAAACAAGGATCCTCTGCTCTTTATTTCTCCTTTCTAGGGGCGATGGATATGCTGGCCCAAGTGCTTTTTCTTGGGACCGATTTCTGATATTTCGATGGTGGGTTTTCTTGCGAAATCACTATCGAGGGCTGCCGCATGACCTGCACCATCTTGGTGAGGCCCTGAATCTGCTGCATCAGCAGGTCAAACTTCTTCAAATCTATCATGATTGTCAATGGAGGAGGAGGTTGAAGCGTCGGTGCTAGAACAGAAATGGGTGGGTCTATCTCGGATCTGGCAATAGATCTCTGGATAGTCACCTTCTTTGGAGGTATTTCTTAGGATTGAGGAAGAGGATGAAGATGAACCTTAGAGAAGAAGATTCACAGGATCGGTTGAGCACTCCTTTAAGAATAAAGGTACCTCAGGAATAGAGGTCCCTTCCTTCAGTGCCAATCCTATTAGTACAAAATCAAATTGACGCCAGATCGAGTTGGAGCTGAGGAAGAGGTCGCCGTCGGTGACCTACAAAATAAAGTCCCATCCGGAGTCGGTGGTGGTGGTTCCGATAGGATCCTCCGACGATCAAGTTAGTTCTTCTGGCCAATAGGAATGGAGTGCTCATGAAAGAGTTCGACAGAGTTTTGAAAAGAAGAAGAGAGCTTAGAGAAAACGTATCTGGAGGATCTCTTTTATAGATAAATTTCGAAATGGACTAATAGTGACAGCCATAGCTGTCTGGTAGCTGACCGCTCGGGACCGCGTGAGAGGGGCACCACCTGTAGCAGGCTGATAGTGACAACTGTAGCTGTCTGATAGCTGACCGCTTAGAGCCATTTGAGAGGGGCACCATCTACAGCAAATTGATAGTGACAGTCATAGCTGTCTAGTAGCTGGCCGCTCAGGATCGCATGAGAGGGGCATCATCTGCACTAGACTGATAGTGACAGCCATAACTGTCCAGTACTGAGCTACTGAGAATTACGTAGAGGGGTGAAAAGCTCTGACGTATGTCAATTTCAGAGGACTTTGGACTCCTAAAGAAAATACGGCTAGAGGGGATCATCCGAGAGGAATGCTACTTGAAATCTGAAAGTAATCTGTTGGAGGAATGTGGATGGAATTCGACTAATGGAGAAATCCAGAAGAAGTCCAACTTGTGGAGAAGTTCGATTGAAGGAGTTCGACTGATGGAGAAGTTCGACTGAAGGAGAAGTCCAGAAGGAGTTTGGCTCCTGAAGAAATTTGGCTGAAGGAGAAGTCCTGAAGAAGTTCGACTCCTAGAGGAATCCAACTAAAGGATAGATAGGGAGGAAGTTCGGCTCCTAGAGGAATCCATCTGAAGTAAAAGTCTGAAAGAAGTTAGGCTCCTAGAGGAATCCGACTGAAGGAGAAGTCTAAAAGGAGTTCGGCTCCTGAAGAAATCTAATTGAAAGAGAAGTTCGGAAGGAGTTGGGCTCCTGAAGGAATCTGATTGAAGGAGAAGTCCTGAAAGAAGTTGGGCTCCTAGAGGAATCCGATTGAAGGAGAAGTCCAGAAGGAGTTTGGCTCCTGGAGGAATCTAACTGAATGAGAGGTCCAGAGAAAGTTCGACTCCTGGAGAAATTCATCTAAAGGAGAAGTCCGGAGGAAGTTTGGCTCATGGAGGAATCGGACTGAAGAAGAGGTCCGGAAGGAGTTCGGCTCCTAGAGGAATCCGACTGAAGGAGAAGTCCTGGAAGGAATTCGGCTCCTGAAGGAATTTGACTGAAGAAGAAATTTGGAAGGAGTTCGGCCGCTGGAGAAGTTCAGCCACTGAAGGAGTTCGACTAAGGTTCGACCGCTGAGGATTTCGGCCAGTTGAATGAGTTCGGCTAAGGTTCGTCCATTATAAAAGTTCGGCTATGGTCCGACCGCTGAAGAAAAATTTTCGATCGAAGCTCTTTCATGATTACCAGTTGCATTAGGCTAAGCATCAAACTGGACTTCGAAGGAAGCAGGATTTATCTCCAACATAACCTTTGCATAAGAGTCTCCCAACATTGTCTTTGTATGATAAGCATTCCAAATCAGAGAGCACCATGACTTCTCAATCTCCTCATAAAATTTAAACCACCATTTCAATAGCATGACCTTATTTTGGATCCTAAGATTTACGATGCCAAGGCCACCCAGAAATTTTGGTCTGCATATATGCCTCCAACTAGCAAGGTTCTTGACGCTCTTACCTTTTTGCAGACTATTCCATAGGAAACAAAGGCAAAGATTGTCAAGTTTCTTGATAATAGCTACTAAAATTTGCACTATAGACATCCAACACAAAGGACAACCCTTAGAACAGTATGGACTAATGTCCGACGTCCGGCCAGGTTGTAAACCAATTTCACACATTCAATGGTTGTAGTTTCTTGTAGGATAGATTAATGAAATATGCTTCCCCCAACTCATCTCTGAGTAGTTAGAAACCGTTATAGAGAACTAACGCGCATATGGTTTAGACCATTATGGAATATAGCAGACAAAATTCATACTACTTGTGCAACTTGGACTGCTTTGGACTACATTTCAATGATGGGCAGATTGCTCCTCTTGTTCTCTCCAAGGTAATATATATAATATATGTAATAATTTATTTATTTATTTTCTTTCCAACTCAAAAGTGGTGATAAAAATGGTGAGCATCTATACCATCCGCTTAACAATATATTAATATATATGTAATAAGTTATTTATGTTTTTTTTTCCAACTCAAATGTGGTGACAAAAATGGTGAGCATCTATACCATCCTCTTAACAATATATCAGCAGACTGGCAGTCATAGCACAATGATGTACGGTTCCGCTGCCTATGTCCTTATTGTAGGATTTGACGGAAGACCCTAGCAAATATTGCCTAAGCATATTAATTATCATGCCCAACATTTCTCAAAAAAATAAGGTAAAAATAAGGAGGGAGGAAGAGATACGCTTGTTTGGGAATTCTCTGCTCGTACCCACCGACAGCGTCACCTCCCGTGTTGCGACGAAGCGGTACTGATGCGGAGATATCACTAAACCTATCGCCCAAATTGGTCCAAATTGGACCGTTGGCCTGCCAGAGTTTGCCGAACTGTCGATCCCACCCAGGATCGAATTAGGAGCCATGATCGTTCCGTCGTATTCTCCTAGTACCACTCGGACTCGAATCGGGAAATTGGACTGATGGTTTAACCGCACCGCATTATATATATATATATTTCCTTCCCTCCTGGCTGTTCCGAAGCCGCTGTTTCCTGACGACGAACACAAGTCAAGAAGGAGACAGAAAAGCAAGATCAAGAAGAAAGGGAGAGAGAGCCATGGCGATGTCTGAGAGCTACATTCTGGAGAATACGATCATCCGCTTTGAGGCCCATGGAGTGCTTTCTCCACAAGCCCAATCGCAAGTTGTCGTCCGGATTCGCTTCACCGACTTCGAGTACTGTTCGGCCAACACGCTTTCCATCCACCAGGCAACGATCCATCGCTTCAATCTTGGCCAGATCCCATTACTCAGGGCTGTCCCAACAATCATCTCCTCCGTGCAAGCCCGCATCGACGGCATCCACGAGACAATCTGGCGGCTCTGCAACAACCTGCTCCACTGCGTCTCCGCCCAAGTCGCAGCGCAGATGATGGATGGATCGGCGCTCGAGCTGCTCGTCCACATCGGCCTGCTACTCCGACCTGGTGGATCGAATCAGGGAATAGAACTCATGACTGAGTGGATGCTGGAGAATCCTCCAGAGGAAGAGGAGGAGATGGCTGGGGATGTGTATGATTATTTTCTTTACGAGGGTGTTGATGTTGGCCATGATGGATTTCGTGGTGTGCCAGCGAGCAGGTCATTCATTGAGGGGCTGCAGCGTTTGCCGTATGGTCGAGGAGACGGTGTTCGGGAGGAGGAGTGTGTGATATGCTTGATGGAGTTTGATGCCCAGGCGGAGGTGAGCAAGATGCCCTGCTCCCACGCCTTCCACAGCCGATGCATCATCCAGTGGCTGGAGATGAGCCACGTCTGCCCTATTTGTAGATCCCAGATGCCCACGGGTTGCTCCAATTGATAGGACCAGCGTGGTTGATGTGTCCATTTTGTATCTGCTTTCTTGATTTGTTTGATTTGTTATCTTGGTAATTATATATTGATCACTATGTAAATACAAGCTGCAATGATTTATTCTTTAATTAATCAAGCAAGAGTACTACTGTTTTCTTCCATTTTGGTGAGTGATACTCTATTGTATTGTGGTTCTATTGAGCTACATATAATATTGGGTATCCCTTCTTAAGAGTGGGACCTATTTTTACAGTATTCTATAATAATTGGAGTAAGAGAACGAAAGAAGAAATCATGAATATGATATCTCATATTATTAAAGAAAAAGTTGAATTTTTTTGATAGAAAATAAAATAAAAAAATAAATAAAAGAAGATACCTACTTTCTCCATGGTGTCCTGCTATAAAAAGGAAGAAAGAGTTCTCTTCAAGATATCTAGGCTAGGATTTGGAGTAAGAGAACGAAAGAAAAAATCAAGATATTCATCATTAGATTTATGAAGTTGATCCACAACTCTAATATTGATTTAAGTTGTCTCCAAAGGTTTCTTGAAAGAAATCAAGGACATCTCCAAAGGCTTTTGGAAGGCATCAAGAAGATCATTAGTGAGATCTTCCATCATTTATTGTTATTCATTTCTCTCAGGTGATGTATTTGTGCAAACTAAGAGTATTGACTTCTGATGTGATCCTTTGATTTGTTTAGAGAAGAACAAATAAGTTGTAATCCACAAATTGTTGATAGTCGAATATTTGGGAGAGGGCTTGGTGGCCTTGTGGTTTTTTCCTTTCACATTGGAAGGATTTTTCATATAAAAAATCTTGCATGTCTTGTATTTGTTAAATTGTCTGCTTGATTTTTCTAAGTTTATCCTATTATTTATACATATAGGAAGAAAAGATTTTGCTTCTGCAGTTTTAGTAGCTATCTTTTTTCAACAAAGTGGTATCAGAGTCAGATTGATTCTTGATACGATGTGAATATGGATGCAAGCACTAGTTATATGATTAGCTTAAATGAAAACATTTGATAATTTAGAAGCCAAGGATGAAAGATCTCTTATTTTGTAAGGATTTGGATGCTCCATTGCAAAGTAATTCGATGAAACCCAAGAATGTGAGTCAACAAGAATGGAAGAAGCTTGATTGAAAGGCTGTAGGTTTGATAAAGCAATGTTTAGATAATTTAGTGTTCCAACAAATCTTAGATGAGAGTTCTACATAGTTTCTATAGAAGAAGCTAGAGAGTCTCTATGAGAGAAAAAATAATTAAGAATAAAGCTTTTTTGATAAGAAAGCTGGTCAATTTAAAATATAAAGAATGGTCCTCCATTATTGAGCATCTCATTGAAATGCAAAGCACTGTTAATCAACTATCCTCTATAAACATGGCTCTCGATGATAAATTACAAGGCCTTTCTACTTCTTAGTCATTGCCAAATAGTTGGGAGACTTTGGTAATGTCTTGTGGCAACTCTGTTCTAGAAGATGTTATGATCATGAGCCAAGTGACTGCAAGCTTGTTGAATGAAGAAACTTGAAGAAAACCCTTGGGTACTTCTCCGTTGGAAGCTCTTATTATGCAAAATTAAAGGAGAAGCAAAAGTTAAAATCCTCAAGATTGTGAAAGGTCCAAAAGCAAACCAAAATTAAAGTCAAGAAAGGAGCTCACTTATTTTCATTGCCATAAATTAGGACACATGAAGAAAGAATGCCACTAGTTCAAAAGGGAACAAAAGAAAAAAATGGACAAAGAAAAATCTAAAGTTAAGAACACCACTGCCATGGTTGAAGGTGATATGATCATACATTTCATGCAAGGAGACATGTCCTAATCTCACATGTCAAGACTCAAGTTGCATGATTGACATGGGTGCTTCTTATCATGTTATCTCACGGAAGGATTTTCTTGCAACATACAAGTCCAGTGACTTTAGTATGGTTGGAATGAAAAATAGAAGCACATCAAAAATAGTGGAAATAGGAGATGTTCATGTGGAGACTAATCTAGACTGTCAGTATAAGTATTATAAATATACTAATAAAAGTATTAAATTATAAAATAATTTTATTTTAAAATAAATTTAATTTTTTTATTTATTTTTTACATGAAAGAAGGTCGTCAATAAGAAGAGTTTGATTTTTTGGTTCAAAAGAAAAAAATCGAAGCAAATCAAACTTCATTTAGACATGGAAGCAAAATTTAAAAGAAAAAAAAAGAAAATTAAAAAAAAAGAAGTTGGCTACCAAACTAAATCGATTCAAAAAATGGGCTCAGAAGGCCTGGCTAGACCAAAACCAGCACGCGCCTGAACCGGTCCGGCCCAACTGATGTCATAGTGATGCTAGAATTCAGACGGCATACCATGGACCTGGGCATCCCGCGGCCAAGGGTAAAATTGATATTTTAGCAATTTTCGGTGGCATGACTTGTTTTGATTTGATGGAGTCTATGCAGCACCCGATTTATGATCGATCTACATAGGTAGATGGCTATGATCAAGGCACGATCCAATGGTTGAGGTGGTTTTTGGTCAGGATCCAACGGTCTAGGTAGCTTCTAGCTTTGATTAAATAACCTAGCTCCCCAGTGTGCCACTAGACAGTCTAGAAGCCATCATCAAGCTTAATTCGATGGTCAATAGTGGATGCTGACTTGATTTAGGAATTAAATGATTATTTTTGGGTGATTTTGAGCCATTTGATGTCCATCCAATAGCCAAAACTAATACAGTCATCAGATGACTTCAATTCGATATATTTTAGGAGTTTTAATTCCAGTTTCTAGCGGACTTCAATCCAAACTCCATCCTCTAGCCTATTTAAGGACCTATTGTTGAATAGAACAAGGAGAATAGAGACAGAGAGTTAGGTAGAATAGAATAACAATTTTTTGTAGGAGAGAAAAGGAAGGGTTTGGTGCTCAAAGAGTGAGATCAAAGAATGAGAGCTTTGTGATCAGAGAGAAAGCCTTTTTTCTTCTTTCTTTTTTTTCCTTCTTTCTTCTCAGCTCATCTTCCACGTGCAACATGGTTAGCAGCAACTCTCCTCTATCAAAGTTCTTCATGCCAAGAGTAATGATTGGCAAAATTCAACAACAAGCAATCTTCTATTTGAAATTTCTTATATCTTTTATTTTATTTATTATTTTTTTTATTAAAAACTAAATTTATTTTACTAAGGCTAAGGCGTAGCCATTATTTTGATGTAATATTCAATATGATTAGATTTTAGAATTAATTTTTGTTCATGAGGAGTATATATATTTGTTATTAATGTTTTTAGATTACTGGCCATCTTTTAATTATTTTGATGGACATAGATGATATGGATCAAGTATATATCAATGCTTCTTGATTTATATACCTTGTATCTGAATCAGATTAAGATTCTTATGCATGTGATAATTTTAGTGCATTTTGGACACAGTGTATTTTAATTAGAGAATTTCATAGAAATTGATGCATCGATATTTTTTTAAATTACATCTGAATCAAAGAATAATTAATAAATATTGATAGTTTTGCTATGCTTAGACCAAAGGATAGTGAATATTTTATGAGACTCCATCATCGCATAAAATAAAATTGGTCGAATTTGTATGATTACTAAAATATTGTATAAACTGAGTTGGTGAATTGATTATCTTAGTATTCTACTGCTCTTGAATTCAATACTAAAAACTACATCCTTTCTATTTTCTTACAATTTCTTAATTATTTTTTTTATTTTTATTATAAATTAATTTTTTAAATAAAGTTTAGTAGAGTGCTTTTCAATACTTATTTTTTAATCCTCAAAGAATGATATTCTACTCATACACTTTATTACTTGATCGACTAGTGCACTTATCATAATGATAGATTTGCACACATCAAGTTTTTGGCATTATTGTCAAGGATTGTATCTAAAATAATATTAAAATTTTGATTCTTATTTTATTTTAAAATTTTATTTTTATTTTACTTTTAGGTATATGTTCAGTACATGATATGTGCTGAACATAATGACTTAGCACCTCTTGACCTAGAAATAGAGAGGATAATCTGAAGATTAAATTAAGAAAGGAACATGACAATTGAAGATCTTGACGACATCAATCTAGGATTAAATATGGTGGCACAAAGATGGCAAGAAACTATTTCAGTGGCACATCATTCGTTAAACGATTATATCATACCATCAATAACCAACATAGCTTCAAACATCAGGAGACCGTCCATGCAAGCAAAGAACTTTGAAATAAAACTAGCAATGATCCATATGATTCAAGTAACTGTCCACTTTAGTAGACATGTTCAGGATGATCTGAATGCCATATTTCTAATTTTTTTGAACTTTATGATATTTTTAAAATTAATAGGATGTCGGATGATGCCATTAGATTAAGGCTATTTCTTTTTCTTTACATGATAAGGCTAAAAGTTGGCTTCATTTTCTTCCTATGGGTTCTATCACAACTTGGGATGCTCTAGAGTACTTTCCATCTTCCAAAACTACAAAGATGTATAATAATATTACTTCTTTTGTGCAAATGGAGATGGAGTCAATGTATGAGGCTTGGGAGCATTTTAAGAAACTACTGAGAGGATGTCCACATTATTAATTATCCATTTAGCTTAACATATAAACTTTTTACAATGGTTTATATCTTCTACTAATCATTCTATGATTGATACAGTAGCAAGAAATACCATTAATCACAAAATGGAGGGAGTGTTTGATTTGATTGATTAGATGGCATCAAATAACTAGTAGTGGCAAATAGATCGTATGATATCAAAAAGATCAGTAGCTGTGCAGGAAGTAGATTGCATTCCAGCCTTATTAGCTGAGATTGCAGCCCTCAGAGCCGAAGTTAATATTTGAAGAGAGCAACTATGCATGTATATAGTATCACTTGTGAGCTATGTGGAGGAGGATACGATATAAGCAACTATCAGACAGGTAATTTCTTTACTAAAGCCTTTAATATAGATAATTATATTGATAATTTTTTTAGACCATAGCAAAACAATCCTTATTCCAGTATATACAATCAAGGTGGAGGCAGCATTTGAATTTTTCATGGAGCAATAAAAATGTAGCATAATAACCACCCTCAGGATTTCAAGTACTTGAGAAGAAGCCTGACATGGAGGAGCTGATGGTCAAATTCATGCAGAACCAAGAAACAACCATAAAAAACTTGAAAACCAAGTTTAGGCAAGACTAAGCAGTAGCTATTCAAAACATGGAGATGCAAGTAGGTCAAATGACCAAGATAATCTCTGGAAGACTATAAGGATCCTTGCCTAGCAACACGAAGATTAATTCAAGAGAGCAAATTGATACAATTACTTTAAGAAGTAGTAAAGAGTTGGAGGAGCCACTTCAGAAAGAAGCAACTAAAGAGGAAACTACAAAACATTAAACTAAAGTTTGTCAGTCATTAAAATAACCAATAGATAGATAGTCTCCAAGTATAAAATTTGCTGATCCAAATGTGAAGTACTATGAGCTAGCACTACCATTCCTTGAGAGATAGATACAACATGTAGATAAAATTTTTTTAATATTTTAAAAAATTATATATTAATATTTTTTTTGTAGATGCTATCACTCAGATGTCTAGGTATGCTAAGTTTCTTAAAAAAATTTTGATCAATAAAAGAAGCTGAAGGAGCATGAGACAGTAAATTTAAATAAAGAATGCTCAGCAATACTCCAAAATAAATTACCACAGAAGTTAAAAGGTTCAGAAACTTTTACTATCCCTTATATTATTGGTAATTTAAGTTTTGATAAAATTTTATGTGATTTAGGAGCAAGTATTAATCTCATATCTTTTTTTTATTTTTAGAAAGCTGGGTCTAGGAGAATCGAAGCCTACCATTATCACTCTTTAGCTAGCTGATAGATCCATCAAATATCCAAGAGGTATAGTAGAGAATATCTTGGTAAAGATAAATAAATTTATTTTTTCTATTGATTTTATTATTTTAGACATAGAAGAAAATATTGAAATACTTCTTATTTTAGGGGGACCCATTTTAGCTACTGGAGGTGCTTTAATAGATATTCAATAAGAAAAATTAATTCTTAGAGTCCAAGAAGAATAAGTTACCTTAAATATTTTTATGGATATTAAAATCCTAATGATAATCAAACTTATTTTTGAATTGATAATATTAACAAATCAGTACATGAGTATTCTTTAGAAAATAAGTTTGAGGATCTTATTGAAACTTGCATTATCCAATTATAAAAGAGTTCAACTAAAAATAAAAGTACACCTATTGAAGTGGCACCAGATTGATCTAGCTTAGAGTCCTATGAAAGTCAAGATGACGATTATAAATCAGAACCACTAAATAGATTATTTTTTTTAAAAAAAATATAGTTTTTATTACTTTTTTATTGCTTTGGTGTGTGTTTTTATTTTTGTAAAAAAAAATCAATGAGAGCTTAAGCCAGTTTGCAAATTTTCAAAGATCTAGTCTATACCAATAATACATTGAATCATGTGTATTCTTTTCTATCCCTTATTATATCCTTTATTTTTCTTTCTCCATTAAGATAATATAGATTAAGTTGGAGGGTAGAAAATTTTTTTATGAATATATATTAAAATTTTTAAAATTAAATTTAAATAGTTTAAAATTTAAAATTAAAAAATAAAAAAATCATGTGTCGAGAAAGAAAATCTTAAGCAAGATAGACTAAAAAAAATAATAAAGTTAGAAAATATTTGCTAATACATAAAGCGAGTCAAGAAGTAAACTAGTTGGTCAGACTTTTAGCAGCCTACTTAGATCACCTAAAGACTATTAGCAATTTTAATTACACAAGCACACTAACAAGGCAAATTAGGTATTGATTATAAGGCCAATTAAGCATTCAATTATTACCAAAAATTGATGATTAATATACATTCTAATTAAAGTAACTTAAATTTAAGAAAAAAGCTACCTACCTATAACAAAAGTATAAAATATAGAGTATATGTAGATTGTCCGAAACGTAGTCACTAGGTCTCTGCACTTAAGTTAAGTATGGAAGTTCACATCAAATGGTGAAGGAAAGGCCAAGATGCTTAGCACAATGATGGGAAAAAAGAAGAAGAAAGATGTAGTGTAAAAGCTATCTTAATTTATGAACTTAACTTAGAAGTGTATAGAAAATTAATCAAAATAAATGATAAAAAGAATATATTTATCCTTTAAGTTAGCACCGAAATGCTAAGTTAGTTATTACTAATATAAGTACTGTAGATCTTTAGATATACTGTAAGAAAATTTTTGATTATACTAACTACGAAATTTACTTTTGAAATTCAATACTTAGTTAGTAGTACTTTCTAAACTTTTAGACTTTTAATCCTAGATCTATTTTTATGAACGAGGATTTTATTAAAACATGGTGATTAATTAATATTAAATAATGCATTGCTAAGGGACTAGCAATGAGTGAGTTGAGGATGTGATAAGTGTTATAAATATACTAATACAAATATTTAAATTATAAAATAATTTAACTTATTTTTAAAAAACTAATATTTTTATTTATCTTTTATAGGAAGGAAGGTCATCAATAAGAAGAGCTTGATTTTTTGGTTCCAAAAAAAAAATCTAACGCAAATCGAATTTCATTTGGACCCCGAATCAAAATTAAAAAAAAAAAAAAAAGCCAACCAGTCCAGACCAAACCAGCTCAGATTATTGGCTCAGAAGGCCTGGCCTGATTGAAACTAGCACGTGCTTGAATCGGACCGACCTAGCTAACGTCATAGTGATGCTAGAATTCATACAGCCTACCATGGACCTAGGCATCCCACGGCCAAGGGTAAAACCAATATTTTAACAATTTTGGATGGCGTGGCTTGTTTTAATTTGATGGAGTCTATGCAGTGCTCAGTTTACAATCGATCTACACAGGCGAATGGCTATGATCAAGGTACGATCCAATGATTAAGGTGGTTGCTAGTCAGGATCCAATGATCTTGGTAGCTTCCAGCTTTGATTAAATAATCTAGCTCCCCAATGCACCATCAGGTGATCTAGAAGCCATCATCAAGCTTAATCTAATAGTCAATAGTGGATGCCGACTTGATTTAGAAATTAAACAGCTATTTTTGGATGATTTTGAGCCATTTGATGCCCATCCAACGGACAGAACTAATCTAGGCATCAGATGGCTTTAGTTCGATATATTTCAAGAGTTTTAATTCCAATTTCAAGCGGACTTCGATCCAAACTCTATCTTCTAACCTATTGCCAAATAGAACAGGGGGAATAGAGACAGAGAGTTAGGTAGAATAGAATAATAGTTTTTTTTAGGAGAGAAAAGGGAGGGTTTGGTGATCAGAGAGTTAGGTTTTTGAGAGATCAAAGAGGAAAAGGTTTGTGATCAGAGAGAGAGCTCTTTTTCTTCTTCCTTTCTTTTTTCTTTTTTCTTCTCGGCTCATTTTCCACATCCAGCATGGCCAGCAACGGCTCTCCTCTATCAAAGTTCTTCATGCCAAGAGCAACGATCAGTAAAATTCAGCAACAAGTAGTCCTTTATTTAGAATTTCTTATATCTTTTATTTTATTTACTATTTTTATTTTTTTATTATGAACTAAATTTATTTTATCAATACTAAGGTGTAGCCACTCTTTTGATGCAATATTCAGTATGATTGAATTTTAGAATTAATTTTTATTTAGGAGGAATATATAAATATGTTCTTAATATTTTTAGATTACTAGCCATCTTCTAATTATTTTGATGGACATAGATTATATGGGCTAAGTATATCTATGTCAATGCTTCTTGATTTATATATCTTGTATTTGAATCGGATTAAGATTCTTATACATGTGATAATTTTAGTGTACTTTAGATGTAGCATATTTTAATTAAAAAAAATTATAGAAATTAATATATCAATATTTATTTAAATTTTATCTAGATCAAAAGGTAGTTAATAAATATTGAAAATTTTATTATGCCTGGACCAAAAGATAGTAAATATCTTAGAAAACTCCACCATCATATGAAACAAAATTGACCTAATTTGTATGATTACTAGAATATTATATTGATTAAGTTGATAAATCGATTGCATTAGTATTCTACTGCTCTTGAATTCAATCCTAAAAACTATATTCTTTTTATTTTTTTATAATTTATTATTTTTTTTAATTTTTTTATAAATTAATTTTTTAAATAAAATTTAGGAGAGTGCTTTTCAGTACTTATCTTTTAATCCTCAAGAAATGATACTCTACTCACACTTTATTACTTGATCGACTAGTGTACTTACTATAGCGATAGATTTGCACGCATCAGTAAGTTGGTGTTCCAAGATGTAAGGTATGCGGTAGATCTTTAGCTAAATTTGGTGTTTATCGGAAAGCTTTATGAAGATGATTACAATACAACTTTGGTAAAAGTCAATCAAAGCTTACCAAAGGCTATTTTTTTTAGCAAGAGGAAAAAAAATATTTCACACTCTATAGTATGGAGGCCAAATTATGCAAGGGCAAGGTGAATGCAAGTGAAGAAGATTTGTCAATCGAGCTATAGTATAAGTGGCTTGGTCACATAAATGAAAAAGTGCTCCAAATTCTTATAAAGAAGAAGTTGCTATCCGACTTGCGAGGTATGCATCTAAATCCTTATTTTCATTATTTTGCCAATAAATAACAAAGAGCTTCATTTCTTATATATGCTTCATATAGAAGAAATCATGTTTAGGATCTAGCTTATTCTGATATTTGTGGTCCTATGACTATAAAGATACTTGGTGGTATTCTTTACTTTGTTTCTTTCATAAATGACCATTCCAGAAAAGTTTGGGCTGATTCTTTGAAGAGCAAAAATCAAGTCTTGGATGCATTTAAGGAGTTTCATGCCAAGGTTGAAAAAGAAATGGGAAGGTCTCTTAAGTGCATTCATTCTAATAATAGAGGTAAATTTTGGGGGCTATTTGATGTATATTGTAGAAGTCATGGCTGCCTAAGACACTGGAGCATAATGTTGTAGCATAAAGGATGAACTGGACTATCATAGAGAGGGTTTGATATATGCTTTCTCATGCCAAGTTGCAAAAGCCCTTTTTAGGAAGACAATGAGGGCCATCGTCAACTTGATTAATTTATCTCCCTCAGTTTTCTTTGATGATGATGTACCCGAAAGAGTGTGGATAGAAAATGATATCTACAAGTACTTAAGGGTGTTTGTCATGTGCCCAAGGATGAGAGACCCAAGCTCAATGTATTCTCTTGGGATATCCACATGAGGAGTTTGGCTATCGCCTAAGGGATCCAAAGAACAAGAAGATAGTAAGAAGTAGATATGTGGTCTTCTTTAAAAACCAAATCATTAAAGATATCGAAGAAAAGAAGGTGTCTTAATCCTCTTCATATGATATTGTTGACTTGAATCCAATATCCCCTCCTATGACACTTGATGGTGGAGGAGAGGTAGCGGCTAATGATGGTGATAGTGTTGGTGATGATGCCCCAACAGTTGATGCTGGTCATGAAAAAGTGGGGGTGCAACTCCATCAAGAGCCATTAATTACGCCATAGTTAAGAAAGTCTACTAGAGTGCATAATCAATCTACAAGATATTCTCCATTGAATATATTATGCTCACTGATGTAGATGAACTAGAAAGTTATTGAGAATCCCAAGCAAGTAAAAAAGTGAAGAATGGTTGAGAGCTATGCAAGATGAGATTGAGTCCTTGCATAAGAATTACACATTTGATTTAGTGAAGTTGCCAGGAGGAAAGAAAGCACTTAAAAATAAATGAATGTTTCGATTAAAGATCGAAAAAAAGGGCTCGCATTTAAGATATAAAGCAAAACTGGTTGTGAAGGGATTTGGTTAGAGGAAGGGGATTGGCTTTGAAGACATTTTCTCACTATTATGAAGATGTATATTCAGATTGTTCTTGGCTTGGCAGCGAGCATAAACCTCTAGATCGAGCAACCAGATGTAAAGATCACATTTCTCCATGGTGACTTGGAAGAAAAAATATATATATGGAGCAATTGGAAGGTTTTAGGGTTAAGGGCAAAGAAGACATATATTGCTTGCAAATTGAAGAAGAGTTTGTATGGCTTAAAGTAAGCACCACGCCAATGGTTTAAAAAATTTGACTCTTTTATGATGGAACATAGGTAACCTTGGACCATTGTGTTTATGTTAAGAAGTTTCTTAATGCTTATTTTGTCATTCTTTTGTTATATGTTGATGACATGTTGATTGTTGGCAAGATGCTAACAAAATTCACAAGTTAAAGGAAGAGATTAGCTAGTCTTTTTATATGAAGGATTTGGGACTAACATGACAAATCTTGGGCATGAAGATCTCTTGTAATAGAAAGATTGGGAAAATACACTTGGAAGCCACTTCCAACTAAGCTCCAAGTAAAGCCCTTTAAGTGAGAAAGACAAGGAAGAAATGAAAAAAATTTCCTATAGATCGGTCGTGGGAAGTTTAATGTATGCACAAGATCCGACGTTGCTCATGCGGTTGGTTTAGTAACTAAATTCCTTGCAAATTTGAGAAAATAACGTTGGATAGCAGTTAAGCAGATTCTTCGTTATCTTAGAGGCACATCCAAAGTTTGTTTATGCTTTAGAGGAGGTCAACCTATGTTAGAAGGCTTCATGGATGTAGACATGACTGTGGACATTGACTCTAAGAAGTCTACCTTAGAAAATTTATTTACTCTTATAGCAAGAGCAATATCATGACAATCCAAGCTGTAAAAGTATATTGCTTTATCTACTACTAAGGTCAAGTACATTGCAGTGATCAAAGCATGCAAAGAATTGATATAGATACAAAGATTCTTGTAGGAGTTGGGTGTCAAGCAGCGAAAGAATGTGCTCTATTGTGATAGCTAAATTGCTATCATCAAGCTGCAGAAGAATGTGCTCTATTGTGATAGCTAAAGTGCTATCCATCTTAGCAAAAATTTAAGTTTCTACTCGAAGTCTAACTATATAGATGTGAGATATCATTGGATCCATGATGTGCTTGAGAGGAGACTTCTACAACTTGATAAGATTTACATTGACAACAATAGTTCAGATATGATGATCAAGTCTTTACCTTAGGACAAGCATGGGTTTCAAGTCTTTACCTTAGGACATCACTCCTTATGAGTGGGACTCATTCTGACATTATACCATAATAATCAGTCTATTTTGGGAAATCCATCAATATAATATCTTAGGTTACCCAAGTAGAAGGTGAATCCTTCTTTTGATGGAAAATAAAATAAAAAGGAAATAAATAAAAAAAAGATGCCTACTTTCTCCATAGTGTCCTACTAAGAGAAGGAAGGAGTTCTTTTCAAGAAATCTAGGCTAGGGCTTGAAGCAAGAGGAAAAAAGAAGAAATTAAGATATTCATCATTGGATTTGTAATGTTCATCTACAACTCCAACATTAGTTCAAGCCATCTCCAAAGTTTCTCGGAAGGAATCAAGGGCATCTCCAAAGGTTTTTGGAAGACATCAAGAAGATCATTGGTGAAATCTTTCCATCATTTATTATTATCCATCTTTCTTTTTAGTGATGTATTATTGTGCAAACTAAGAGTGTTGGCTTTTGATGTGATGATCCTCTAATTTGTTTAGAGAAGAATAAACAAGGTGTAATTCCCAAATTATTGATAGTGAAATATTTAAGGGTTTGATGGCCCCTTAGTTTTTTCCTTTCTCATTGGAAGGATTTTCCACATAAAAAATCTTGTGTTTATTGAAATGTTTGCTTAATTTTTTTGAGATTTGTCTTATTATTTATATTTACAAAACTCTAGCTCAGGTACTAACCTTAGGTTTGCCTCAATTCTAGGCTGACCCCATCCATTGACACACCATTTCAGCCATTAGTATGGTTGAAAGGAACTTGCGGGATCATGTACATATATAAACACTTAATATTAAGCAAGTTATCTAAATTCTTGTTTCTTTTTTGGTAATTTTCCATCTCATCATTAGCAGCACAAGTTGGCAGCATGAGGATGCTCAGATAACATTAAAATGTCAAATCAATGAATGAGCTTTCGGTCCTCAATTTTTTGCAAGCTATGAAATATAAAATCTTGTGGAATGATGATATCTCTCATAGATGTTGAGGTCATCTTTGTATGTAGGAGGCTCAACCAATGGTTTATACACATGGACCCTAGCTCTTATAAGCTCATCGGGCAGCCATAAGGTATGTAGCTAAGATAGTCCTTGTACAAGCTATGTATGATGGTGTCGCTCTATCAGGAGTTATTGGCCTGATACTATGGCCATGGAGTGATCCATTTGAATATGATGATAGTAAACGTGACTAGCAAGATGCTCTGAGCTTTGTAGGATAGTACTTATTAGAGGATGACGTGTTTGAAGCACCATATCTATAAAAAAAATAGCTAGCTTATGGGTAATAGAATCTCCCATGGTATTCTAGACTCGATACATTAAGAGATCCAACCTCATGTGCAGTGTCATTCACAGTAGCCTTGTATCTACCATGATCTTGAGGTCCTCGTCTCCTGCATGCAATCGTGATGTTATGGTCTTTTAGTCATGCATTATGGTCCCTATACTGAGAGGAGAGTAGTGCTTTGATTGAATCTTATTCCACTAGCCTGGAGGAGTGACTAGTGGCTTAATAGTTCTTTGCCTCCATTCCACCCTAGGATGCTGCAAGTACTCTTGGACTACGGTGTTTTCTTTTGATGCATCCGATGCTTTAGCATTCATCTAGATAGCCTAGTTAGATTGATCTTCTCCTATCCTTTAGGTTACTACTAGACTCAGATGAAGTGCCTCATCTTGATATTGAAATCCTAAGATCAATCTTTTCCAATTGGTTGAAAGTCTCCTTCACCATCCATTGCTCAACTTGGGGCTTTTCTTTTATATGCAACTCTCTATGACTTAATCAATTTGTTTCCCATATCCTCTAATATTAGAAGGTCCTACTTCATAATCATCCAGTATCTCCAACCTGTTGTACTTGTTCCACAAATATTTATATTGCCGAAGTAGCTCCCTCAACCGAAGTGCCTCCATTTGGTTGAAAGTCTTCATCCTTTAGTTCATCAAACTCCCATCTTCAATCAGGTTTGGGACCATGCCGATGCTTGATTGATACCCTATCAGCATCAATCTACTAAACTTCTTTCTTTCGTACCAAGGATCTCAAATCTGCCAAAAGCTACATTCACCTCTACCTTCGGAAAAGGATTACTGTTCACCAACATGACATCCTTATCTTTCTCTAGGAATTTTAGTCTATCATGCATGATGGCCTTCTAAGTAGCATTCCCTAAGATGATGAAATTAGCAGCATGATGAGTCCGCTTATTTACAATCCTTCTTGCCCTTTAACTCAAGTAAAGGGATTCTATATCCTTTAAGAAGCTGAATATGCCTGTCTTTGAGTAGATATGCAAAATTCATTTTTTCCACCATTTTTAAAATGCAATATGATAATATAGCAAATTATAATAAAAGGTTTTAATATTTAATTTTTTATTATAAATTAAGCAATAAACTTTAATGACAGTCGATCTTGTTAATATCGGGTCATTTATACTAGCATCCACATGTCAAATGTAGAGCATTGCACAAGCTCAATCTATATATGTTTCAACTATATGCAATAGATTTATCTCAAGAGACCATGGGGTTTTATGATCTGATTTTTGAACAAATTAAGTAGAAAATAATCACATCGATTACATAAAGAGATGATTCATAGCTATAAAGACCTACATAGACTGCATAAAGATGTCTTTAATTTAAGAGTGAACAAAGAGGTGAAGGCAAAGGAAGAGCAAGCAAGAAAGAGAATAAGCTATGCCCACCAGGAGAGGAGTTCTTCCTCGAGAGTATTTAAACTAACAGTCCAACTTATTGATTATAATCTATAATATTGAAAATTTTAAAACTAAAAACCAAAAAAATTTAATTATGCACCTTAGATCATAGCAATATATGGTCTCCTATCATTTTAATCATCCTATCTGATTCATAGGATAGAGATTGCCAAAATACATGATTTTCATTTTTAGATATTTTAAGTCGTATATATCATGGTCAATGACATAAATCTTTATTTTGGCTATTGGATTGTTGATTTTAAATTAAAGAAGTGTAGATACTCTCTTCTCTCAAGAGAAGCAAAGTCCATATTTTAATTTTATCTTCATATATGGTTATAATGATTTGAGTCCATATTTTGCTGTGTTCTAAATATTAAAATCTAGATTTTGAACCTATATATATTGATCATGGTCTTCCACACATTTGCATAATAAAAACCACCTATTTTTTTATCTACATAATTTATAGAAATTAATTTTTGACTTCTAAATATTTTTAGATCATGACCAATGGAGTGGAAATTTAATTTGAAAGTTAGATTAATCATGCCAAAAATCTCAAACTATTTAGAGGTTTTTAATTTTCTCATGAACTTTGATTTAGTGTAATCAAGTCATCAAACTTTTTAATTTTTTCAATTCAGATCCTAGATGTGCATTCTATTTGGCTACTGTAATGGAGCGATTATGCAATATCATATGACTTGCTGATGTGATAGAAGTAGGTGATGTAGATAAGTTTGTCCCCCATTCTCATCTCTTTCGTTGGAGTTTCAGCTTTCATTTCCATCCAAATCCCAACTCTCCTGGGTAGTGTTTCCCTTGGGTGACAAGTGGCAATCAATTGATAGTGGTAGGAAAAGTGTTAGTGCAACTAAAGACCTATGGCCATATGGCAACATCAAGTAGGTCATTGATCCAGTGGTATTCTGATGATAAAATATTATAATTAATTTTGGATTCAGATCGATTAAGTACCAATTTAGGATAACTATTGACTTAATGCTGTGGCAGCTGACTTGCTCAATTTACATTAGTGGGATACTAGTTTTATGGCTTCTCACTCAATTATAATAGCTGATGTCATCAATGACATGATGGATGATTTAAGGGCTCATCAATGCTGCTTTAGGTCAAGATCAGGTTTCTACCATCCTGCCATTAGTGCTTTAAGTGGAGATTGGATTTTGATCGATATGCCTATAAGCACTAGTTTAGTCAAGATTGATTTTCTACTATCCTATCAATATAATACTTGATCTCCAATAAGAGGATCAGTTACTCTCCAGCAATATTACAGCTATCATCTACCAATACTATAGCTAATCTTTACATGGGTAAATAATCCATGATCACCATACAGTTGGCCATTTTGTTATAACAAACCAACGGCATAATAGATTCCTAACGGCCTAACAAACTTTTCTAACGGCTTGAGTAAATCTTCTCTATAAATAGAAAGGCAAGGTATCTTCCTAAGAAAAAGAGGGAGACGGAGCTTAGACTCTACTAAACTCTCTACTCGACTTCCCCATTGAAGAAAGTTGAGCCTTCATTCCTTCCACTCATAATCTCTCTTTTTGTCTTCTAACTCTCTATTTTTACTATCTGTTCTCAAGGCTCCAACTGACTTAAGCATTAGAGGATCCTAAATCAGAGGGTACAGCATCAGTTTTGGAACTTCTTTAGATGTCCATCCATGGCTACATCAACTTGACTTTTGGTAGCTCTCTAACTCGGTCCAAGATCGATATCACCTCCAAAGCATTGGATTAATAGATTGGCGCTAGATGAAGGGCTTGTACCTATAAGATTTTTGTGAAAATTATGAACAAGAAGGCACAGAACCACCCCTTACCAATAACATCTTCTCCAAGAGTTGTGCTAGAGATAGCCTAACCCTAACCTCCAGTTATGGTTGATCCCTAACAATTTAATCTTCTGGTTCAACAAGTTTAAGCTCTGACTGCTGCGATATAGCAACTTCAACATATCACAAAGCAGTAGCAAGAAGTAGTCTCCCAGGAAGCCCTGTCTCAACATAGTCAGTGGCCAATTCACCAAGCAGATCCCCACCATAATCATTTTCTTCATCATGTTGATCAATCTTTTGAAGGAGAATCCACTCCTTATAGTAAGAAGCTACAATGGAAAGAAGGTTTTGAGTAGAAGTTTCAAGATCTTGAAAAAAGATTCATGGATGTACAACTTGGGGGTCATTCTCATAATAAGAAAGATTTCAATCAGTGATCCCCTTTCTCCAAAGAAATTCTAAATGAGCAAGTTCTTTCCTAGTTCAAGATGCTGACAGTGGAACCATTTGATGGTTCTACTAATCCACAGGATCATCTTAAGGGATATAGAGATCTTATAAGGCTCCAAGAAGTATCTAACCGCTTTACTTTGTGTTGCTTGTCCCATCACCCTCAAGAAGTCAGTGAGGGTCTGATGTTTTGGACTCTAATCGGGGTCTATTTCTTCTTTTGAATAGCTTGTAAGGCTATTTGTCACCTATTTTGTCAACAACTAGCTTCATCTTAAAAACATGGATAGCTTATTTTTCGTGAGCTAACAGGAAGGTGAATCCTTGCATGAAGACATGACACACTTTAATGCGGCCACCTTAGAGATCAAAAATTTTAATGAGTTCGTCACCATGTCTGCTCTAAAGTGAAAACTCTAAAGTAATCACTTAATTTTCTCCCTCAATAAGAATTTTCCAGATATATATGATAAGATGCTGGCCTGAGTTCGAAAGTATGCTCAAGTAGAGGAAGAAGAAAAATTAAATAAACAGGCAAGAAAAGACAAAAAAGGAAAGAAGCGGCTCGTGAAGAAGACCGTAGAGATCAGCAAGGAAACATCTTTGATCAACCTTAGAAAATCAAAGGTCAAGAAGCCCACCTCGGTGCTTTGAGACTTATACTTCTTTGTCTATTCCACATGCTTAAATTTTGATAGGGATTGAAAATCAAGAATATCTCTATCGGCCTAATCCCATGAGGATTCTAACAAAAAGGGATGGAAAAAAGTACTATCGCTTCCACCAAGACCATAGGCATGACACTAAAGAGTACCAATAGCTCAATAATGAAATTAAGGCATTGATTCACCGAGGTTATCTCAACAAATATGTCAAAGATCAGGCAAGCCAAGTTGTCGAATAACACCAAAAGCTTAATGATGATACTAAGCACAATCGGCCTACTACTAGGATCATCAATATGATCTCAAACCTTTATGAAACTCGAGGGGCAGCTGAAAGTCCTTCCTCGAAAAGGCAGTGCACTGATAATGTCATTTTTTTCTGATGATAATTTTCAAGAAGTTCAAACTTCTCACAATAATGCTATTATTATTTTTATGATAATAACAAATATGATGTAAAAATAATATTAGTTGATAATGGAAGCTCTACTAACGTGTTGATCTGTGATGCATTCCAAAAAATAAATATACCAGATTCATTAAAGCAGGTTGGTACACTGTCGATTAGATTCTTGGAGATCCTGTAGCTGTTGAAGGAGAAGTTATGCTATCTATTACTGCAGGAAGAGATTCTTATCAATCAACTATGCAGATCATCTTCTTAGTTGTCAAAATACCATTGCCTACAATACTATTTTTGGCCAACCAAGGCTCAATGCTCTCAAAACAATAGTCTCCATCTATCATTTGCTGGTCTGATTTTCGATGAGAGATAGAGTTAAAGAGATGCATGGAGACCAAATGCTTGCCAAACAATGCTTCTTGATAGCTACGAAGATAAAGAAACCAAAAGAAGCCTTGTCAATTGAAGTGCCTGACCAAAAAATTAACATAAAGATCAGCAAAAATCAAGGTGAACCAGCTAAACCACTTATTACTATTCTGTTAGACGAAGTCTAAAAAAAATTATTCAAATTGGATCTCAATTGAAGCCCAACCTAAAAGAGAAGTTGATGTCTCTCCTTCGAGCAAATGCCGATATATTTGCTTGGCATCAGACATATCGGAAATCTCTAATGTTATTATGCGCAAACTGAATGTTGATCCTAAGCATTGACCTATGAAGTAAAAGAAAAAAAGTTTTATTCCAGCAAGGCAAAAAGCCATAGATGAAGAGATCGATAAGCTTTTGAAAGCTTATTTCATCAAAGAAGCTCAATATCCGAAGTGGATTATAAATATTATAATGGTCAAAAGAAAATGGCAAGTGGGGGATCTATATTGATTACACTGATCTGAATAAAGTTTGCCCCAAAGATAGCTTTCCTCTTCTAACAATTGATCAACTTGTCAATGCCACTTCGGGACATAAACTATTGAACTTTATGGATACTTTTTTCTAGCTATAATCATATCATAATGGCACCTAAAGATGAAGTAAATGCTGCTTTCATCACTGACAAGGGTTTGTATTGTTATAAAATGATATCTTTTGGTCTAAAAAATGTAGGTGCTATATACAAACACTTGGTCAACAAGATATTTAAGCAACATATTGGCTACAATATGAAAGTCTATATTAATAAAATATTGGTAAAAAGCACTGAAGCAAATTAACATATTATCGATCTAAAAGAAGTCTTTAGAGAACTCCATGGATATCAAATGAAACTTAATCCCAATAAATATACTTTTGGAGTAACGATAGAAAAATTCTTGGGTTTTCTTGTGATCTAAAGAGGGATAGAAGTCAATCCCAAAAAAATCTAAGCATTACTTGAGATGAAACACCCAAGCATAGTAAAGAAAGTGCAGCATCTCACTAGGCAGGTGGCTTCGCTCAGTTGATTCATATGTAAATCAGTTGAGAGATATCTTCCTTTCTTTAAAATTTTAAAGAAAATTAAAGATTTCAAATGGTCGGATAAGTGTTGATCGGCATTCGACAACCTCAAGAAGTATCTTGGCTCAACTCCATTATTATCAAAATCAATTGAAGATGAGAAATTATTCATATATTTATCTATCTCATATAATGCTATTAGCTCAATTTTAGTCCAAAATGATGTAGAAACATAAAGGCTAGTTTGTTATACCAGCACTCTATTGCAAGATGCTAAAATCCAATATACCAAAACTGAGAAAATGATGTATGCCCTTATCACATCAGCTCGATGACTTCGGTCTTATTTTCAAACTCACTCTATCATTATTTTAACTAATCAGCCTTTGAGATCAGTCTTGTAATGACTTGATACTTCAAGTCGGGTAGCTAAATGGGCTATTAAACTTAGTGAATTCGATGTCCATTACCAACTTAGACCCTTGCTAAAGGCTCAAGTTCTGGCTAATTTTATTATGGAGTGTTCCATTCTTAATAAAGAACCAACCTTAGAAAGCCCAAAGAAAATTGTTGAAGATTCTTATTGGGTATTACATGTTGACGGAGCTTCAACACCTCCAATAATGGTGTTGTTACTGAACATGCTTTGAGATTCCACTTCAACACCTCCAATAATGGTGCGGAATATAAGGCACTGATTGTTGGACTCAAAATGGCAAAAGAACTTGAAGTTAAAAAGCTCAAAGTCTTCACCTACTCTCAACTTATCATGGGCTAGGTACGTAGGCAATTCAAAGCTAAAGATTTTATGATGTCTCAATATTTGCAGAATATAAAAAAATTATCAAAAAGCTTTGAAAATCTAAAGGTCATACAAATACCAAAATCAAAGAATACTCAAGCTGATGCTCTCTCTCATCTGGCCACATCGAAATTTATCAATCTTAATCAAAGAGTTCTCATTGATGTTCTTGAAAAATCGAGCATAGAAGCATTGCTAATTACTCAAATTGATCATGAACTAAGTTGAATTGATCCATTGATGGATTACATTGCCAAGAGAGTTTTGCCAAATGTTCCTATTGAAGTCAGAAAATTAAAAGGCAAGCCCCATGGTATGTTGTTCTAGATGATAGGTTATATAAAAGATCATATTCATTTTCATTACTTCAATGCTTGCGACCGTCTAAAGTTGATTATGCTCTTTAAAAAGTTCATAAAAGAATCTGTGCACTACAAGAAATATACTCTTATGATGGATTTATTTATGATGAAAAAATTTCATTATAAATAAAATTATTAGCGACAAAAAAAATTTCATCGCTAATAAAAATTATTTACGATGGCTAAATTTCATCACTAATAAACTATCATTAATTAATTATTTTAAAAAATTAAAAAGATTATTTATTAGCAATAAAAGTTTTTTATCATAAATAATCAATTATTTATGATAAAAAAATATTTTTTGTTATAAATAATCAATTATTTACGATGAAAACTTCCATCACTAATAAACTATCATTAATTAATTATTTTAAAAAATTAAAAAGGTTGATTATTAATGATGAATATTTTTTATTATAAATAATTTATTATTTATGATGTAAATTAATTTTCTATCATAAATAATTGATTATTTGCAATGAAAAACTTTCATCGCTAATAAACTATCATTAATTAATTATTTTAAAAAATTTTAAAAAATATTTATTAGAGATAAAAGTTATCCATCATAAATAATTAATTATTTATGATAAAAATTTATTTTCCATCATAAATAATTAATTATTTACAATAAAAAACTTTCATCGCTAATAAACTACTATTAATTAATCATTTTAAAAAATTAAAAGATAGATTATTAGCAACAAAAATTATCCATCATAAATAATCAATTATTTATGATAAAACAAAATTTTTATCATAAATAATAGATTATTTATGATGAAAAATATCCATTGCAATTAGCTCGACCAAAATTTTAAATTATAAAAAAAATATGTACTACTTTAAAAATTAAAAAAAAAAGCAAAAATGAACCATGCATGGCCGATGCAATAGGATCGAGGGGTACAAGCACATCCACTATTAGCTTGCTCACAAGCAATATAATAGTTTTTTTAATTTTTAAAAAATTAGTATTCTTTTAAAAAAATTATTTTTCTCTGAATATTACATAATTTTATAATTTAAAGCGCATCTTCACTATTCATTATTTAAGTGATTATCATGCAAGTACCGTCATAAAATATTGCATCGATCTGGTAGCTCTAGCTATGTAGATCGATAAAATTTGATTTTTATAATCATAAATGATCTTATGATGATTTGATAGATAGAAATCACTTATGGATCTGAAAACTTATATTAATGATTTCTATGATATTTATAGTATACTGTCGGTATTTTACTTCAATTGGATATAATTATAATAGTCAATTTAGCACGAGATAATTTGGATCGTTAAATAAAGAATGAGTAATCAAAAGGCTAAACAACGTTTGATTATAAGATAATTTTTTAATAAATGATCTTTGCTACTATTTTAATTATCTATATGTTGGTGATTATAAAATCTAAACTTCACGTATATAAATAATCCATGTTAAGTATATTTTACAAAAGTATAAGTATAATTACTTAAGAACTTTAAGAATGTACATATGGAAACATATAGTTTTAGATAGTTTATATGCACATGATTTGCTTTTTACGATCATCATCATAAAAATGATCAAACTATCAGTAAAGATCATTTATCTAAAAAATTCATCTAATAAACACATGCCAATTGGCATTTTAATTACTCATTTTTTATTTAACGATCTAAATCATCTCGTGCTAAATTGACTATGATACGATTAAAGTAAAATTTTGCTAGTGTACTATAAATATCATAGAGATTATCATTGAAAATTTTTGAACTGATTGATGATTTCTATCTATTAGATCATCATGCGGTCATTTATGACCGTCGAAATCAAATTTTGTCGATCTGCATAGTTAGAGCTACCTGATCAAGGCGATATTTTGTGATGGTACTTACATGATAATTACTTTAATAATAAATGATGAAAATAAATTTTAAAATTTAAAATCATATTATATTTAAAAAAATAAAAATTTTAATTTTAAAAAAATATTAATTTTTAAAAATTAGAAAAAAATATTAATTGGCTTGTGGGCTAGCTAATAGTGGATGCATTCATACCCCTCAACCCCATCACATTGGCCATGTGTGGCATATTTTTATCCTTTTTTTATTTTTAAAATAGTCTATATTTTTTTTATTTAAAATTTTGGTTGAAGTATTTGCGATAGATTATTAGTGACGAAAGTTTTCCTCTGAAAATAATCTTTCTTATGGATTGAAATTTTTTTATCATAAATAACTAATATTTGCAAAGAAAATATTCCATTGTAAATAATCAAACTTCTTTTATGATTTATTTTTGGCAGATTAATAGCGATAAAATTTTTTGCAATGGAAAAATTAGTCCCAAATAATTAATTATTAGCGACGAAACCTCCTTTCCATCCTAAATAACTTATTTTAATATTTTTTGGAGAGGAAAAAATTTTTTAGAAAAATATTTGGTGGAAATTATTAGTGATGAAATTATTTATAATAAATTTTTTTACCATAAATTATTAATATTAGTGATGAAAATATTTTTTTTATTGCTAATAATTATTTTAGCGATAAAAATTTCATCATAAATACTTTCATTGTTAAAACCCTTTAAATATCCCCTCCCCACTCCCATAAAATCCACTTTCTCTCAGCCCGAAACCCTCTCCTCTCCTCTCTCTCTCCCCTCGTCCACTCTCTCCCCCTTCTCTTGGGCTTCCACCGACCGACGATCTTGTTTTTTGCTGCCACTGCCTTTGTTGCTGTTAGTGCTTGAATCGATTGAAGGTAATTTAATTCGATCCCGATCAACCATAAGTTAGATTTTTTTTATTTGTTCTTTCGATCTGGGGGCCACGTGTGTTGCCGTGCGGTGGCCAATGGTGGGCGATGGAGTGTGGAGGATGGGTGCCAGCTGTAGGCCATGCGTAGTGGTTGACGAGCCTGATGGAGGCTGCTGGTGGTGGGAGGTGGGAGGGCCGGTACTATAGGGGTTGGGGGGCTACTAGGGGTGGGGCATCGAGGGGGTGGTGGTGACGGGACGGGTGGTGTGAGATGGAGGGGGGTGCATAGGGCATGGAGCGGCGTCAATGACTGATCGGTGGGAGGCCGCAGGTGGTGGACGGCAGAAGGGCACCGTAGGGGGTGGGGGTTCATGATAGGTACATGGACGGTATAGGGGTTGGGGGGCGAGGGGAACCACAATGGATGGGGAAGGAGAGGGGTGCATGGAGCGTGGAGGGATGGTGGTGATGGATTGGGGTGAGGGGCCGCGGGTGGTGGGCAGTGGAGGGGAGCCTCAGAGGGTGGGGGGTCGTGATGGGTACGTGTGCAGCGCAGGGGCTGGGGGGCCGAAACGAGGTCACGATGGGTGGGGGGTGGATGGGGATGCATTGGGCATAAAGGGATGGAGGTGATGCAAATTAAAATATTAAATTATAATCATAATAAAATACAAAAACTAAACAAACAAAAAATTAAACTATAACAAGTAAAAGTATATAAATATAATTAAAATCTAACTATTTTAATTAGAAAAAATATCTAATTTTTAGTTATTACTATTATTATTATTACTACTACTACTATTACTATTTTTACTATTATTATTATTTATTAGTATTATTATTATTTTATTATAATTATTATTATTACTACTACTTTTACTATTATTATTACTATTACTACTACTACTACTATTATTATTATGATTTATTATTATTATTATTATTATTATTACTACTATTTTTACTATTATTATTACTATTATTATTACTATTACTATTACTATTATTATTACTATTATTACTATTTTTACTTTTACTATTATTACTATTACTATTATTACTACTACTATTATTAATATTACTATTTTTATTATTATTACTATTATTATTAATTTTTTTATTATTATTATTATTTATTAAAATTTAAAAATTACTAAGGACTAAACTCCCTATGGGCCCTCTATCGCCCACCCATCGAAGCCCCTCACCCCTTGTGGCTCCCCTCCGCCACCCACCACCCACGCCAAAGATTTTAATTTTTAATGCATATGAACCATCAGGTCTAGGATCCGAATCGAATTTCGATCAGGGATATGAGTCGGAATCCTATTTGGGATTTGGATCATGATCCAGATCGGATCTTGATCTGGAATCTAGATCGAGTTTTGATTAAAAATATGAGTCGAGATCCTGTTCGGAATTTGGATCATGATCTGGATCAGATCTCAGTCTGAGATCCTGTTCGAATCTGATCTGGGATCATGTTTGGGATCCAATTCAAGATTCAAATCATGATCATCCGATGGGTCGGATCTCGATATGATCCGAGATCTAGTCTAGGATCCTGTTCGAGATCCAATTTGGGATCCTATATCTCGTAATGATTTAATGCATGCTTTGATGTAATCTTAGACTCCTATTCAAGAGTCGGTCCCAAGATCCATAAAATGGACTCTATGAATGATTCATGGATGTCCCGATTTGGATAGTTCAAAAATGCATTAATATTTTATTATTGTTATAGTGTTCTATATTCTATTATGAAAAATTCTATCATAGTTATCTTGTTTGTTCTTCGGATACATATTAGATGTGGTTAATATATGATCCATCTATATTATGTACTTGAAAAACTATAGAGAGATGCTGCCAGATTTTTTTTAGATATGAAACAAAGAACAAAGCTATGGCAATAATAAAAGTGATGTATTTTTTAAAGGGATAGGACCACACCTATTAGAAAGAAGTTGGTGGAGTTAGGATTCATGAATCATTATTCTTTGTTGTCATATGGATATCGACAAAAATTAGATGAACATCAGAAATATTTTCTTACCTGAATATCGAAAAGATGTTCGAGATTTTATTGAATTTGCACAGTATAAGGCTAATAGTGCTAGTCAGATATAGTGTCCATGCAAAAGATGTATCAATATGGTATATTATCATATAATATTTAATTAACATTATATTCTTATAATATTTGTTATTCGCATGCTATTTTTGATATTATTAATTTTGAGCATAATTATGTGCGGCAAGCTATAGATGATCATTTATGCTTGCATTTTAAGAAGTACCACCATCGCATTCATCGCCACTGATATGCTGTAGTGCACAACTCTAGGGTGGAGGCAATGCGACAGCGGCCATATGATAGCATCGCTATGAAGGATTGGGCTATCATATACTATACGTACAAGGATCTGACATATCAAATAACTTTTTTATTTAAAATTTAATAATTAAATATTATTTATTTTTAAATTTAATTATTTACTAACTAATTTGAATATTAACTATGTAGGATTATTGTGCCAAAAATACCGCAAATCAGGCAAGATAGATAGTCTCGCATTATGAGGGTTCGAGGCCATTCATTCGCCATATAGAGTAAATGATAAGTAATTTGTATTTATCATATATTAAATCTTTAACTATTTAAAAAAAATATTAATTATTCTTAAATTATAAAGAGATATAAAGAGTGATGAGCTTCTTGGTAGGATCGAGATCTACCAGCGAACACATCAGTGATGGTCAGGGGGCTGGACGATCGAAAGCCAGGAGCTTTATGTAATTTTTTAAATTATTATTTTATTTATATTTTAATTTTTAGTACAAACTTAAAATAACTATAAATTTAATTTTCAGGATTGTATGATAGACATTAAATCCTAGCCTATCTTAGAGGACTCGACCACATCCATAGATGATTAGATCTATGATCGGATATTCGGTATAAGATCCTGTTATGTTAGGGGACTAGGACATAGGATTAGAGCTTCTATATCTTCACATTCATCCAGGGTTGATATCCATGCTGCTTGTGATGTCTAGCTAGCAGAGATATAGAGATAGACTATTGAGGATCGACAGTGGGCTACTAAGTTAACTGCACGCGTCGATGAGTATCAGCTATTTTAAATACAGATGATAAAGCAGATAGCACAGATAGAGTAGATGATGCAGATGATGAGGTAGCAGCAAGACAGTTCGAGCTTCTTTGAGTGCTCTCCTTCTTCTTTGGCCCATTCTCCTTCTCCAGATACTACCGATGCTTGATGGCCTGCTATCTATTTCTATATATTTTTATTTTTATTTTGAATTTTTTATATTTATAAAAAAAATATTTTATGTAATTATATTTTTATATAATAAAATAAAATTTATTTATGGATGAATGAAATGATAAAATTTATTTATGGATAAAATGATGAAATTTATTTATGAATTTTTTATTTTATTTTTATAAAATTATAATAATTAATATAAAAATATAAAAAATATTTTTTATAATTTTTTAAAAAATAATTTATGATGGAATTATTTGTGATGGATGTTTTTCCATCATAAATAATAAAATTATCTATGATGAAAATAATTCATCATAAATAATTAATTATCTATGATGGAAATAATCCATCATAGATAATTATTTATTTATGATGGATTTTTTCATAAAAAAATGTTATTCATGATGAAAAAATTTCTATCATAAATAATTTCATCATAGATAATTTAAGAAATAAAAAAAATTGATAAAAAATTTTTATCATAAAAAATATTATTAGCAATGAAAAAAAAAAAATTTCACTAATTATTATCTGCGACCCCATTTTTTGCGATGAAATATTAGCGATGAAATTTTTATCACTAATAATTATTAGTAACGAAAATTTATTTTTTATGATAAAATTTTTGCATCACAAAAAATCTATTTTATTGTAGTGGTGGTAATTACTTTGGAGGTAGTTTGTTGGCATATAATATTATTCGGCAGGATTATTATGGACCAACTATCTAAAAGGATGTAGTTGACCTTCTTAATAGATGTGATCAATGTCAAAGGTATGCTAATATCCAATATCAACCTATAGTTGAACTCATTTTTATTATAGCACCTTGGCCTTTTGCTATATGGAGAATGGATATTCTTGGGCCTTCCTCAATGATGACAGGATAAAAGAAATTCTTAGTTGTAGCTTACTTCACCAATGGATACTAAGAGAACCTCTTGCAAAAATTACTAAAAAAAAGATACAGAACTTTGTCTGAAAATCTATCATTTGCCATTTTGGTTTACCTCAATCATTATTATTAATAATGGATGGCAATTTGATAAAAAAATTTAAGAAATTATGTTCTACACTACATATTGATCACAGGCTTACCTTAATAGGGCATCCATAATCAAATGGAGAAGTTAAGATTACCAATTGGACTATCCTTCAAGGTCTGAAATAAGACTCACTAAAGTAAAAGACCTCTAGGTAGATGAACATTATAGATTCTCTAGGCATACAGAACTATACCTTGGAGGCCAACTAGGGAGACATCTTTTAAGCTTACCTATGGAGTGGAAGCTATAATACCTATGGAGATGGGTCTACCAATAACTATGGTAGAAAATTTTCAGGAGGAAAGCAACTCAAATCAGCTGAGGATCAATCTAAATTTACTTGAAGAAATTAGAGAAAGAGCTCGGATTCGCATGGCCGCTTATAAAAAGAAAATAGCTAGCTGCTATAATGCCCGAATAAAGCCAAAGTTCTTTTACAAAGAAGATTTAGTTCTTCATCAAGCCGAAGTCTCAAAGCCCATAGAATAAAGAAAGCTTGCTCTTACTTGGGAAGGACCCTATTGGATCACTAAAGTGATACACCCAAGAGCATATAAAATTGAAAACTTAGATGGTTCAATTATTCCATGAATATGGAATGTTGAGAACCTCAAAATTTATTATCAATGAGCTTTCAAAAAATCCTTAAATCTTTATCCCAGTGAAGATGGATTTTTCATGAGAAATGATCATCTCCAAATCAGATTGGTGCAAAACTGATCAAGAGAGGATGGCCTATCCAAATGAGGTCATGAAGTTTGGCCAAATGAGAACAAGAAAAGATTCAATTTGTCCAAACTAGGCCGAGAAAAGCCAAACTCTGACTATAAGAATCCCAACCAAATGAGGATAAATGAATGTAAGACACTTGATCTCTGGATTGGACCTTGCAAATGATTAACGTGAGATGCTCGATCTCCAGATTAGACCTCATAAATAACAAATATGAGATATTTGATATCTGAATTGGACCTCAAAAATAATTAATGTGAGACATCCGATCTCTGGATTGGACCTCACAAATGATAAATATGAGACACTCGATCTCCAGATTGGACCTCATAAATGACAAGCATAAGACACTTGATCTCCGAATTGGACCTTATAAATGATTTATATAGGACACTCGATCTCCAGATCGGACCTCATAGATTTATTATGAAATACTTGATTTTCAAGTTCAACCTCATAAATATCTGATGTGGAGCATCGAAGTCTACGAGCTGCATGACACAACATCAGGGTTTATATTCTCATACAACGAAGCCCTTTAAAGAGAAGAGGGTGAGACATTGCAGGCTAAATTCCTATGGAGTCCTAACCTTTCCAACACAAGCTCAAGTAGAGGTACTTAAAACTTCTACTACATCTGGATTATTAAGATTGGTTTAATTTTAGCCATTCAATTTAATAACCAAGATTTGTTTATTATGATATTCATCCACTTTTTCTATCAAGTCGTGATGGCTTTACAAGTTGATCTGACCGAGGTTGATTAATGTTATATATTATTGATTTGACCAAAGTCAGATGTTACCTACTATGGGTAACTTAGAAATCTTTTAAGATTTCTCAAGATGTCATAGATCCACATTGGGTTAATCGGGGTCAGAAATGGCTGATATGAAAGAGAAAAGATAGAGCGTGGAAAAAACATTGCTTTTCATTACTATAAAATATATTTACAGAGCCCACATCGGGCTAATACAATGATTTGAAAAGAAAAGAGAAATTACAAAAAATCAGGTAGTAGCCTAGGGACCATAGAAAGGAACAGCGGTAGCCAAAACTGTGTCATCATTAGCCATTGGAGATTCCACAGAAATTACTTTGATGGCTGGGACTTCAGTGGTAGAAGTTGGGACTTGAGCCGGAGGTTGAGGGGTCACTTCGACAATTGACTGGGGTGGTGCGATGGTTGGAGCAACATCCGACGATGGCTGACTGCGAGTCTCAGCCGCCGACTTGGCAGCCAATTTAGATGTCGCCTCAAAACTGCATTAAGGATAACTTTTCTTAGATCAAGGTCAAGAAAGAGCTTCCGACCAGGTTCTTGCAGCTTAGAAACCTAAAGTCATATGCACCCTAGAAGCTTTAATGAGTTCATCTTGGAATGCCTTTGAAGTTTTGTAGTCCTCTATAACTCGAGCAGTGCTTTTCTTGTACCTCTCAGCATCTCATTGAAATATGAGAATACTTTTATCCCAAGCTGCTATAGTATTCTCATCCTCCTTCAGCTTGGCCTCCAGCTTTGAGATCTTTTCAACTTCTTTCTATAGTTTGGCCAACTTCTTCTCCTCTTCATTTATTTTTCTCTACTGGTCCAGTAAAGTTTGATTTTTCTCTTTTATTATGGCCATCTTGTCTTGGAGTTGTTTCTTCAACCCTTTGATAGTCTTGGCCTCTTTGGCGGCCTTTTGTTCAGCCACATTCTTGCACTCTTGCTCAGCTTTAAGTCCCTCTTCCAGGGACTTCTTATTTTCATAGAATCATGTCAAGTGCTCACTAAGCAACTTGAAGTACATGGCAAACTAAAAAAGAAAAAGAAAAGGATAAGGTCAGATCGGTATAAAATCAATATTAGAAAAAAAAAAGAATAAAGAGAGAAGAGAACTTACATCCATTATACTATTGTATCGAAAGTTGAGTAACTGCTCGACCGAGCAGTCTCACCTTTGGGAGTCAAGATCTTTCTGAGGCATCATTGCACATAGTAGATCTCTGCCAAGCCGTGGTGTCTCCAATAGTGATGCCTGGGAGAGGTCAATCGTATCATTTGAGATCAAGGTCAAATAGACTCAGGAAGCTTTGACTATTCTGCAAACTGAGATAATGTTACAGACATCGATGGCAGCACTAGAGAAGAGCTTGACCTCCGATGTGCGGTCGCTTCCTTGGGAGGTGGACGAACCATGTCGGTAGTTTGTCGATGCTGATTATTCCTCAACTCCAGCTACGACATAGAGATTGGGAACACATTTATTACTAATGATCCTAAGGTTGCGACTAGAGGAGGTTGGGGAGAAGCCAACCTGGAGTTTCCACTGACTTCTTTACCCCTTTTGGTAGCAGGCTGGTCAATGGAATCTTGCTTCCTTTTCTTCATTTTTGCCAGCCTCTTGGGATCAAACTTCATGATTGCTGTGACAGAGATGAAAAATTATGTTAAAGAAGATATACATATATATAGATGAGAAAGAAAAATGAAGAGTTAGAATTCGACGTTGGGCTTATTCTCGGGAGAAAGTTGGCTAATGTTGGTGTCGAATAGAGACTGGTCAGTTATTAGCTAGCTCAGCTTAGGTATCTTCATACCCAGCAATTCCTTGAAAGCCTCTTTATCCCTAGATAAGATCTCATTATTGGAGTTCCATTTGAACTCAGGCTTACTCCAGCTATAACTGAAACCCCAACGAATATTGGAGAAAATAAAAAAAAAAGCAACTTTTTCAATCATAGATAGAAAAAAAAAAGAGAAGGACCAAATTTATAGTTAGGCTGAGGTAATAAGTACCACTAGCCTTTTTCACGAGGATGTTTCTTTAGAATGAACAATAAAGAGAGATCCTAACTTCTATGGCAGCAAAATAGTAACAAATGATGAAAACTAGGATCATCCTAATGGCATTGAGAGTTATTTGGATTGAATGAAGCCTATAGAAATCTAAGACATTACTAAAAAGGGATGTTAAGAAAATCGAAGTCCAGATCGGAGTGCCTCATCATAAAATGCAACACAAACTTCTGAAGGTTTAGTAACCCAGCCATCTCGACTAGGGGCTCTAAGTTGAAAGTTTTGAAAAATATAATATTTGTCCCTAAGCTTTTGGAGGTCGAGGTTGGTTATGACAGATTATTCAGTACCAGGATCAAAGTAATCCAAGAATCTCTTTATTGAAGACTTTGGATCCTATCGATCGAAGGTACTGACCTCGATGGTCACCCAAGGTGGGGTGGTCATCTCAAGTTCGAGTTAGGACTAGCTAGATCGAGGGACTCGATCATTTAGAACTTTCTTTCCCTTCCTCTTATCACCACCAGAAGATTTTGAGAAGAAAAAAATGTGCAGAACTAGGAAGGAGAGTTAAAATGAATGAGAAAAGGGGAGACAAGAGAGACCCTATTCACAAAAGGAAGTTAGAGATTGAGAAATCTATCTAAAGAAGAAATAGACTTTAAAGAGGCTTCTAGGAAGATTTTTGGGAACTCTTCTCCGGCTCTGATGACTTTTCTTCCAACTTTGGCGGTGCTTGAAGCTCCTTTTTTTGGCTCCGGTGATGCTAGAAAAGTTCTAGAGAACCTTTGACAAAGTTTTCGCATAGTGAAAAAAATAGTAAAGTGATTTTTTGAATTGCTATGGTCCTATTTATAGAGCATAGAGAAGGTCTGAATCAACCTAGTTCACCATCATATCCGTGCCACTTGTCAATGATCTAGCAACTTTAAGGAGAGGCCCTTCAATGCACCTTTTCTTGATTAAGCCACGTAGGCTTGATCCGGGTGATAGTTACGGAGACTAATGATAGTGTGACATATGGCGTGCGGCCTTTGAATGTAGCCTCTAAATGCAGCCATCTGGTAATAATAGGCTCCCAATTCTCTAGATCCTCATAATTAGTTGATATGATGGGTATTTTTCGAAAAGCGGTATATCACTTTGAATGACTAAAAAATTATTATTGCCCATTGCCGTATAGTGCATTAATTGGTGTCAGAAGTCAAATGAGACTTTTTGAATTAACTTTCCACACTCAATGTGGAAAATTTTCACTTTGGGTCTAGAAAGTGTAGGGTATATGTTGGTGCAACTAAAGACCTATGGCCACATGGCAACATCAGGAAGGTCATTTATCTAGTGGTATTTTGATGGTAAAATATTATAATTGCTTTGGAATTTAGATCGGTTAAATATCAATCTAGTATAACTATTGACTTGATGCTGTGACAGTCGACTTGCTCAATTTATATTAGTGGGATGCCAGTTTTATAGCCTCTCACTCAATTACAACAGCTGATGCCAGTAATTTACTATGCTACGTGGCCACAACTATTGATTTGAGGGCTCATTAGCACTGCTTTAAGTCAAGATCGGATTTCTACCATCTTGCTCATCAGTACTTTAAGTGGAGATCAGGTTTTGATCGATATGCCTATGAACACTAGTTTAGCCAAGATCAGTTTTCTACCATCCTATCAATATAATACTTGATCCTCAGCAAGAGGACATTGGTTACTCTTCAGAAATGTTACAGCTATCATTCAACTATACTACATCTAATCTCTACGTGGGTAAACAATTCATGATTGTCATATAGCTGGCCATTATATTATAACAAATTAACGGTCTAACAAATTTTTAACGGATTTCTAACGGTCTAACAGATTCTTCTAACGGCCTAACAGTCTGAGCAAGTTCTCTCTATAAATAGAGAGGTAAGGCACCATCCTAAGAAAAAGAGAGAGATAGAGCCTAGACTCTACTAAACTCTCTACTCAATTTTTCCATTGAAGAAAGTTGAGCCTTCATTTCCTTCACTCATAATCTCTTTTATTATCTTCTAATTCTCCATTTTTACTATCTGTTCTCAAGACCATGACTGACTTAAGTATTGAAGGATCCTAAATTAGAGAGTAGACCATCAATTTTGGGACTTCTTTGTAGATCCATCCGCAGTATACATCAGCTTGACTTTTGGTAGCCTTTCGTCCTGGTCCAAAATCGATCTCGCCTTCGGAGCCTTGCAGCAACAAAATGAAAAAATGGATCTAAGCTTTTTTATATTTTTTTCTATCTTTGGTCCTTTATTTCTTGGTTTCTTGATGTCATAGTTTCTAATTTAAGGAAGAAAGATTCAATGATTTTGATTTGGAGGAATGATATACATTTAATTATTAGTTCTTTTCTTTCACTTTCTCCCTTAGGAAGTTTAAGAAATTGGATTGATACATGCTAGGGTATAAGATTTTCTTGGGTTTACTTTTTAGGATTCTTCATCCATTAACTTAGGTTTCTTGGGTTCTCTTATCTTTAAAAAAAAAACAAGAAGAAAAAGAAAAGAGAAATGTTTGTAATGAGCTACTACATCATGTACTCTGAATATTGTCATACAGATTGTCAAGTCAAAAAAATAAAATCAGCTTTCAAGAGCCCCCAGGTAATAGATTGGAACCCATTGTCATATTTCTCTTCCTTTGTTTTCCGTTCTTAATTTCTTGATTCCATTGTTTGTATTTTGGATGAGAAGAAGGAAGGATTTTAATTTGTAAGGATTAAGAATACTATAATAATTAGTCTTTTGCTTCTCCATTCCCTCTTTTTTCTTTTTTTTTCTCACTTTTGCTGCTCACCCACAGCCATCATCTGTCTCTAGTCGCCGGATGGGAAGAAGGAAGGGATGGAATTAGGAAGTGAAAGCCTAGCTAAAAGAGAGGAGAAAAGGAGGATGGGACGATTTCAGAGTTTTTTTTTTCTATGTCAACCAAGAGAATGACAAATCAGCAACTTTTGACAAGTCATGTGACAACACATGATCACACTATTATGGCAGCCAAATAGAATTCATAGCCAAGGTATAAATTGAAAGAATTTGAAAGTTTGATGACACGATTATACTAAATTAAAGTTCAGAAGGAAATTGAAAATTCCTAAATAGTTTAGGATTTTTGGTGTGATTAATCCTTGGAAAGCTCCATTATTAATTTTGAAATAAAAAAAAAGTAGATACTTTCTTCTCTTGTGAGAGGAGCAGACTCCATTACAAGGCTAGATATAGGAGCTCCAAGGAATTGTTATCTCATTTCTCAATTGGAACATTCAATTGCTCGCCTGGGTGACAGCCCTCATAGACAAATATAATAGAAGCTATAGAAATTTATGAGGATGGTTTTCAATCAAAAGGTTATAGCAAAAATTCGAAAACTCACTTGTTCGTTTCCGCCTAGCAAATGTCACGAGTATATTAAACAAATTGTCTTAGCGTTATATTTGTCTTATTATTTTTCAGATTACATTTTCATAATAAGCAAAATGCCTACTTAACCTTTATCTGCTACAACTATTTGAAGACATGCATGTCCGTTATTTTGTCATGTAACATATTACACAATAATATATGTGAACTTTCATTGATCTAGAAGCACTCGGCATTAAGGAAACCATTAGGGCTCTTCGTAAGGGCACCGGCAAAGAGGGCAGAGGTGACTCCTCCCCAGCCATTCGGCAATACATCGGCTATGAAACAAATGGGAGCAAGGCATCCAACTCACTTCTACTTCGGTATTGAACTCCTCAAGGCATATCACACACTCTTCCTGAAATCCATCCCTCTCAACATATGATACCCGTTCCAGTCCCTCAATTGAAGGGCTGCTCGTCAACATATCTTCAAACCCCATTTCTTCTATGCCATCACCAATCTCAACAAGATCATACTCTAGTGTAGCATCGGCCAACTCATCATCATATTCCTCCTCCTCCACCAAGGGCATATCCTGCATGAATTCATTTATCTTATTTACATTCTCAGGAGTCCACCTATCATCACGGAGGAAGCCAATGTCAACAAGCAGCTCAAGTGCCGATTCCATTGTTGGACCTTGTGTTGTTGTAGCCCCCGATGCAAATTGGAAGAGCTTCTCCTCGCAAAGCTGGAGTTCCCTTGCATCTGGATGATTTCGAACATGCGAGAACACCTCCAACGCAATCAATGATACAGATTGGAGGACTGGGATTTGGCCAAGATGAAAACAGAAAGGGATTCTTGCTTTGGTAGAGTTATGTTCTCCATTTGTTGTGTAGAACTCAGTGAACCGAAGCTCAACGAAGACTTGCGGCCCTGAGTAATCTTCCATTGAAGGTATACTGAAGGCTTGGAGATGTAGGACGGTCCTTCCAAAGATGGACCTTTGAAATAAGGACATGGTGTTCTATTTCTTTCTTCCCTATGAAGCAAGAGGTTAGAACCAATGTTAAGTTTTGCTGGTTTAAGTCCATGCATCCACCATCATCCTTCGTTCGGTGTATTTTAGTATGTATCAAATAAAAGAAGGGTTTATTGCAATCAAAGGTTGCCTACCAAAGACAACAAAATAATAAAATGGAAATGGCACCATTTGTTTCCCGCCAAGACCAATATATATAGTCGTCAAAACACTCGATGCTATTTGAGTAAAATGGGAATAATATAATTGCATCCAAATATTGGGTTGTAACACGATAACTGGATTTGGCATCCAAAATAACCTTTAGAATCATGGTTCTAAAGCCTAGATAGAATTTTTATCAAAAAAATAAAAGCCAGCTAGAACAATGATTTTTCTTTCTATTCAACTTAGGGGTAAATAGTTAACCATGGTCAACCTTAAGCCTCAAAATCATAAGTTAATAAAATAAATAAATACCAATTTGTTGATAATATTTATAAGATCTTTAAAATATAAGATATTATAAAAAATTTACGGCCCAAAATCTATATCTCTATAAATAGAAGTCCCTTTTTTTAACTACCCAAGACAAGCTTGATAAGAAATTCTCAAATTCAAGAATTTTTTTTTAATGTTTTTGTCATCATATTAAAAAAATCAAGAAGGCATGACCTCCAATGAGGATTGTGGGTGTTGGCCGGTTGCTAACATGTTCCTAGGGGCAACACAATGAGGATTCAGCGAAGAAGATGGGAAAGAGGAGCTTACCTCCTTGGAGCACTAATGACCACCTTTCCTTCTATTCAATGCTAGCTAGCAATAACAACGTGAGGGAGGACTTAGGGAGCTTAGGTGGGTGGCATTTTTTTGCCGATGTGAGCAACACCAACGAAGGTAAAGGGTTAAAGAATAGATGGCTGTTGCATCAATTAAGCATTCAAGACTTGAGATATTGAAAGATTTAAAGAAGGCTCAAACCAATCTCTAAAAACTAAGAAAAAAGTTAAAAAGAAAATAAGAAAAAGCCAATTTTCTTCTTTTATATTTGTCAGTAAGTAGCAGACGTAGACAAGTCAAGAATCAGGTGAAATCAAATTGATTAGCTAGCCAAACCATCCAACTCACCAAGTTGGGTGGCTTTTTAGGATTTGTTGATTTAGCATTATATAGTTCAACCTACAGAAACTTGAAGCATAACCAATTCACCCAAAATAAAACATTAAAAAATAAAATGTGGAGAAAACTATCAACAACTACCAAAAAAATAAAGCAGTTATGTAAGAAAGTGTTTAGAAAAGTTGTCATGGAACTTCATAGGAAAGGTTACTGTATATTTGTTTTTTTTCTTTCTTGGAAAAACTTTTGGAAAATATAAAATTTGTGAAGTGAATTTTCTAGCTACTCAGATAATAGGAAACTAAAAAACTTGAAATAGATTTTCTAAATTTATTTCTCTTTTTTTTTTTGTTATAAAATATTTTCCATTCTTTTTCCCTTTCATTAGTTTTCCAAACAACCAATTGTACTCAAACTAAACTTTAAAAGAATTTTATTTGTTGAAATGACTAGCTAATGAAAGTTAAATATTGAAATAGCTAATGGGAAATCTTCCATTTTAAGCAAATCAAGAAGGCATAGTTTTGAGCTCTCTCCTACCAACACCCAACATCAACAACGCTCCTAATCCTCTTTGTATCTTTCTCTTTTACCCTCTTGAATGATGATTTTGCTACCTCTTGAAGGTAGCTCAGACCATAATTGCAATATTATACAAATTATTGAAAATTGTTGAATTACCCTTGGTTCTAGATTGAGAACTAGAAGTGATGATTTCTTGGGATTAGGTGTAGAGGTTGGTTGAGAACTTGGTAAAGATGAAGGTGTGGGATCGAAGAGTATTTAAGGTTGAAATCAATCTAAAATGGTCAGCTAATATATTACTTGGCTTTGCGATCTGTTGAAAAGAAGCCATTAAAATGACTGAGTTTGATGGAAGGTTAACTATGTTCATTAAAAGAGGCCATTTTAAGATTTGTGTTATTAATGTATATATTTCTACAAACACAAAGTCCACAGGATTCCTATCCTATTTTGTTTAAGTCTTTAATTAATAGCTTCTAATAGCATAGCACTAAATTTTAAATATAATAAATATGCTAATTAAAAAGCAAAAATAATTACATGGTAACCATAATATTGATAAATAGAATAGGCAATAATTATATTAAACAAGAGCAATTATTCAAATTAATGCAGGATAGCAAATAAGTGCATGAATATATTTTAATGTGTTTGTTTATTCTGAAATAGAGTAATGAGGTTTAAAATGCAATAAACTATTAGAGAAGTTTAAATAGAGAATTAAATATGTTTTAAATATATCAATAATATTCTTAATATAATTTTCAAAAAAAGAGACCAATTTTGATAGCCAAAGCAATAAAACTAGGCTTCTTCTCAAAATCTCAATTAAAGTTTTGGGAATAAATTAATTTCAAAGCAGCAAATCTTGGTGGGATTTTGGTTTTAAAAGCTGATTTATGGAACATTATGCGCGAAAACCACAACAATATTCAACGACAAATAATCATACTAGATAAGAGAAGAGGAATTCATTCCAGGCATGCTGCTTTTAGTTCCTTACATTATTTAGCTTAAATTATTTCATTTGCATCAAATTTCATTTCAAACTAATTGCAAATATTAATAAGATTTTGCATAATTATTCAAATACTCTCCAACATCTGAAGAATGATTTCTTGTCCATGTTAGTAGAGTATTTGCATGCTCGAAACATCTAGTATGATTATTTGTCGTTGAATATTGTTGTGGTTTTCGCGCATAATGTTCCATAAATCAGCTTTTAAAACCAAAATCCCACCAAGATTTGCTGCTTTGAAATTAATTTATTCCCAAAACTTTAATTGAGATTTTGAGAAGAAGCCTAGTTTTATTGCTTTGGCTATCAAAATTGGTCTCTTTTTTTGAAAATTATATTAAGAATATTATTGATATATTTAAAACATATTTAATTCTCTATTTAAACTTCTCTAATAGTTTATTGCATTTTAAACCTCATTACTCTATTTCAGAATAAACAAACACATTAAAATATATTCATGCACTTATTTGCTATCCTGCATTAATTTGAATAATTGCTCTTGTTTAATATAATTATTGCCTATTCTATTTATCAATATTATGGTTACCATGTAATTATTTTTGCTTTTTAATTAGCATATTTATTATATTTAAAATTTAGTGCTATGCTATTAGAAGCTATTAATTAAAGACTTAA
>QRFJ01001133.1:446259-527100 GCA_006176705.1 Cocos nucifera
ACCGAATAGGTCAAATGATGCAAAGCAACATTTCTTAGAATCCCTGATCCATGGTTATCATATTAATTCATTTCTTTGACAATAATGACCTCATTGATGACTTTAAGTATGCTATCAAAAACTCATATAATCATCTCTATGGGTGTCCTCAAAATTTTGCAAAATCTTTATGATACCTTTCACGCGGATTACCCAGGCCTAGGTTTTCTAAATTAAAATAACAGTGAATATCCTTTCTAAGTAATCAGGAGTGATCATCCCATCTTGACTTAACACACCGACTCTATAAGTACTTGACAGTATCTAAAAATCTTCGTGTTCATCTAATATTAAAAAATACATGTAGTCCGCACCAAAGTACAATGAGTTGCTCGTTAAGTCACTATAGCGATCTCAGATCAGAGGGACAACTTATATCATTGTCTTTAGCTAAGCTATTCTTAATAGTAGAGTGCTACATTGATCATGTTCAGTATTGATATACTGTACATTTCATCTGGATGCCATATCAGTGTCTCCACACCACTTGCGATTCGAGGACAACCATGCATATAGCATACAGCGACCTACAACTCCGATATGTTATCATCCTTTGTTAATAAACTTATCATTTGATCGTGAACAATTTAAGAAACCATCTGATAAATTCTCTTTATCGAGTTGATGTGTGTTCTAAGAACTCATCAAATTTAGGAGTTTCATTTATGAAGATAGAACTTTTATGATGAAGCAACCAAAATTACTATTATTATTAGATAATTCAATATACCAAATTTTCCAATCATCTATACTTAGATGATTGGCTTTAGCGACACAGTTGTCCAATAGAAGCTATTCCCATAAAAGCTCTCTCAGGAATTTTAAGAAGACCCATAAAGCTACAAGATGTTTTCTACCCTCCATAGCCCCTCGCAGATGCTATGCACTTATGCTTTCTCTCTCTCTTTGGGCTGTACGTTACTCGATGCTCTACCAAGTTCTCTCGTGGCTGCTTGGAGTCTCTTCTACGTGCTTTCTCATGCCACACGTGCTATCTTATTCTACTCCAAGTAACCTCAGCCTTTAAATAGGATTGAGAATCCTCTTCTCAGCAGTTCACAAAAGAGTCCTAACATAGCTCGCTTCTCCAATATGAGTAAACATGTCCTCGATGGAAGTTCTTGATTAAGATTTTTATCCTTCATATCATGGACCACAACCCTCCATAGCTGCTAGATCCTATGGTCCACGTGCAACTCCTGTAGACCCCTGGAATTAATCATGATCTGAGTCCAAATAGAAAAAACTCGTCATGTTCTATTCACCTCATCGAGCCAGCTCGACTACGTATTTAGAGCTGGCCGACTGCTGTGCTTGAAAAACTAATTCTCTTCGTTATGTTGATTAAATTTGAGGCGATCAAATCCTAACAATCTTTCCACCTTGACTCACATTCGAACCATCAACACCTGGACATTTTTGAGAATTTGTGATCCATCTCGCCCCCCATTGCCTTGGCAACCTGCAACATGATGAACAAACCTGGTAGTCAAGCCAGGCCCACTCGATCCCATCTTTGTCATGGCTGTGTCCACTTTAACTAAAGACCTCCTCAGAGAATCTCCTACGATAATAGAAATCTCACTCTCGACGTCGCTCTTGTCCTCTCGAGTCTTTTGTCTCATTGCCCCGATCCATCTTCTTCTTGAAGCTCCACATTGTGTGAGAGCTTCCTTTGGATTCTGAAGCTCCACCTCGCAACTGGACTTTCTCGCTAGATAGTAATGTCTTCTTATCTTCTTTTTTTTCTCTAATATCATTCATAATCACCGTGCATGATCTTCAAAATTTTATTATCAGCTATCGATCTTTAGCCGTTTAAATCCAGTCTGCTCAATGAATTAAGATTTCATCTTGAAATTGGGTATGTATCAGACTTCCTCCAATCTCCTTCACTGCATGATCATGTGTCTTCCAGTTGGACCATCTCGATATCTCTAATCTACAGCTCACCACAGCACATAATGTGCCATCATTGCTCTCCAGGAATCAAAACTACCTCCCTTTCTATAATAAACATGATATTGCATGTTAGAATCTAAAATTGCCACTACTGGAAGGAAATAGATACTCGTCAGATTATTTGTAGGACATCATCCTATTGACTGCGTGTGACTACTGGCCGTTCGCATGTAGTTAATCCCTCGTCCATCCTTAAGTTATGTGCAATCCTGACGTCGATGCCCTAACTTCATCAACAAACACGTTACTAGGATTCCTCATTTCTTAGACTTGCATCATCCTCCTCCGCGATCCTCTATCAACTCCATCTAACTGCCTCCTGGCTCCATCCAGAAATTAGCCCAAAGCTGAGCATACCTCCATCTGAGCTCGAAGCTAGTTCTTTCTTCTGAGAATCTTTAATCTCGGAGTATCGCTTGTAGTGAGCTATCGTCTATCATTGATGATGCTCGTTTCTTACTAGAAGAGCAGTCACCAAGGACTCATACGAAAAGAAAGAGCGATGGTAGCAAGACCAATACCTTGGTCTTTTTTCTCAACTTTTTCACCAATTCTAAGGAGGTCGGTGAGGATCTTCTAAAATTGGATAGATGCTCCTACATGCTCTAGCCTTCGTCCATTCATGGCTGTAAAACTACTTTCAAAAAAGAATAACGTATGGGAAGTGAACTTCGTCATGTACAACTCCTCGAGCCAACCATAGCGCCATCGAGAAAGTCTCGCTAAGTAGAATGGATCACCACATTATCGCTAGGTACAAGCGGTATTCATGCTTCATTCCTGCATCTGGATCCACTTCCAATCCTCAAACTCTTATAGGTGCTGAATCCTTACGTCATTAAGAGAGCATCGAATTAACTCATATTGGATGAAGACATGTTCTTTACCCTCTGCTGCCATAAGAAGAAAATTATTCTTCTCATCGAATCTAATTGATTCTCCATCTTGAATTATGCTTATTTTCTCCATATTCTTTAATCTCTATCACTGCTACAACTCTGCACTCGAATACATATCTGACTCTAATACCAATTATTAGGTATCAAACCTCGCTCTGATACCAAACTATTGAATTAGCTATTTTGAATATCACTTATTTGAAGAATCTAGTAATAAAAATTATTACGGTTTTAGAAAAAAAAAATTAAATAAAATAAAAAATAAATCAAGTACGTAGAATCTAACCTAAAAAGCTCGCTCCATAGAGACATGCAAAGCTTCAACTATAAAAAGAAAAAAAGGTATAAGAGAAGAACACCCACTCTTAACTCACCATACATAAAGGTCTTTCTCAACTAGAAGCTACCCTCACAAAAAGCTTTTCTCAGAATCCCAAAAACCCATAGAACCTACAAGATGCTCTGCCTCACAGCCTTCATCGCTAGATGCTATGCACCTGTGCTTCTTTTCTTTCACCACTGCACATTACTCGAACTCTGCAAGCTTCTCATTGACAGCTGTTCGAGCCTCTCTACGTGCCCTCTCACCCTACGGCCATTTTTCTGCTCCACAGTTACCTCAGCTCTTTAAATAGATGAGAATCCTCTTCTCAACAGTTTCACAGGGAGTCTTTAACAGGGCTCGTTCTTCTAATATGAGTTGAATATATCCTTGGTGGAGTCTAGAATTATTTTTCAACCTTCAACATGACCGCAATCCTTCATGATCGGTTGGGTTCCTATGGTCAAGCGCAACTTTCGTAGATCTTTGATTAAATTTACAAATTTCGAGTTCAAATATGAAAAAATTTCATCATGTTTCTGTTCGGTTCATTCGCCCCGGGCTTGGTCAGGGTTCGAGCTAGCTCGACTGCATTCTCATCCGGACTCCTGTGTCTGTTTGTTTTGAGAGAGCTAACATTGGCTATTAGGTTCGAGTCGACTCGATCTCAATTCCGAGCTAGCTCCAGTCGGCGTATCAGAATCGATCTGATGTATGTACTGAAAACTGATTCTCTTCTTGCTATTAATCGAATTTTTGGAGATATCCAAATTCTAATACATCTAACATTGACTTTGATGGCTAAATTCTAAATCTTCTTATGCGATCATATAATCACTGATCATAAATGTATAACAGAAATGCTTCTTGAAACATTATAGCTAAAGTGGGCATTTTGGGATGATCTTCCATCATTAATTAAGGATCCTTGGTTGGAGGTTTCTCCATACTTTTTAGTCCTGTTGCTTGTTGTTTTGTTTGGAAGAGTTTTGTGCATTTCAATTTTTTGATACTTTAGGGTCACAGTGAAGTCCTTTAATTGCAGATAAAATGGTATTCCTAGTATATTTAGCTTGACCACTAGTGATCAATAGTGCGGAAGTATGCAAGCCCATAATTCTATGTACCCCTTTTCTCGTTACTTCAGGTCTTCCAAATGATTGGGATATCAATACTCCATCCGAAGCCAAGTTGATTCTCCATTTCTTCTCAAATAACCAGGTAAAGGTTGACCTTTGTGATGTATGATATTACTCATATGCTACTGTTAGGGAAGATTTTCTCAAGCAAGTTCACGTTGTCTCACTTTGAAGCTTTATGAACGGCAGCTGGATCTCAGAAAAGGTAATTCAGTTGCGTGCATATGACGTGAAGGATGTTTGTCACATCAACACAAATGTTTTGGGCCGCATTTGAAAATTATATTTCTTAAATCTGATTTTATTGTGCTTGAGACACCCCTTGCCCCGTATTAAGGTTTAAACTAATTCAAAAATCGATGAATTTCTAATTGGTTGCTGCAAGCTCAACCCCTTCCTAACTAATTATGTTACATTTCAATTGCATCAATTGTCTTCATTGGTATTGGTGCAAGCCCCTTTCTTCCCAAAAACGGTCACTTGAACTTATGACACCTGCAAAGAGTTAGGTCAAGTTTATGCTATGCGGGAAAAGTCGCTCTATCAAGTACGGGACTTGGCTGCATCTCAATTGTTCATGTTTGACTCGACATCCAATAATGTTGATGCTGTGAAGAAACAAAGTGATTAAAGTATCTTTCCCTTTCAAAACGCAGGTTAAGTAAGTGATTTAACGGGAACCACCTTTTCTGAAGCTCCATGTGTACGCCAAAACATCAACCTAACTAATATTGACCGCATGACAGTAAGAAAAAATAAATAATTTTGAATATCAAAAAAAAAGTTTAGGAAAATATATATAGTCTGGAAGATTCCATCAGATGACTATTAACGGAGATCGAACTCAACCAGGGTGAGGCAACTCTCCATTTCTTTATTTAAAGAGCGACCTTCATCCCTAAATCCTTCCCCTCAAAGCACCAAGGATCGTCGAATCATCACCGCCAAACCATCGCCTACTTCTTTCCTTCAATTCTTCTTATATCCTGATGCCTAGGCTGGGAATACTCATCAAAAATTAGCCTTAAGATCTCGTTGGAATCAAGGTAAATTATCTGAAGTCTTTTCTCTCTCTAATTCCAGATGAAACTCTATTGCTGCCAAAAATACCGTCTGAAATCAATAAAGAAAGATCCCAAATTTCCGAAACATGTCATTAATCCTTATTTTCCTTCTTTTCCGGTTCCCTTTTGGCGCTGCTTCTTTTACGAAGCTTCCGGTTGAGTCTATCTTGCGGGCTTTCTCATGACCGCACAACCAAATCATGGCTACCGTTTGAGGGGTCTAGTAGCAGATCTAGCCGAGAATAGCCCTCGTGTTTAGTTATTTCTTTGAATTTTCCCTTGCTACAAACGGTCACCTTAGTCGATCTTTAAAGGCATTAGGATTCCCTTTGAATAAAGCCTCACAAAGAGCATACGTATAAAGCCGAGGTTTAGCGAAAGCTGTGATTGCAAGTGAAATCTAGTTATTTACTCCAAAATTGCTAGTAAAAAAGGTATGAAAAAGTTTTAAGCACGCACTAGCCAAGTGGATAATTCTCTCTCTTGTTAGATATATGTGCCCTAGAAGCCAGAATTGGCTGACACTTGTAATACACTTCTAGGGGCAAAATTATAATTTTGACTAAAATCAATAAATGGGTTATTTTCTATCACATATGTGTATTTAGTGTCTGTGATACATCCTTTGAGTTAATGGCAATGATAATTCATATTTTCAAGAGTTGAAAATTTAAGACATGAATAATCATTATTAACTCATAAATTGCTCCTGACCATAGGATCATCACGAGGATGGTGATTGATCCGGAAGGTTGGTGTACAATCGCTTCTCTTTAGTAGATGAGTCTTGAGTCTACGGTGTGGAGACACCGGAGCGAGAGTACAGGTACTCGTTAGAGAACGAGGGCACTGAGCGTGACCACCTCGAGTAGTCATTAGGGAGTCTACCTTCTCGTCAATGACTGACTCGATGCTGCAGTAGTGTGTCTGGTTCTTTGACCTGAGGTGCATCGGCAGTTCACCTTGAGGGTGTTATAGTTTGACTACACCATTACTCGGTCTCCTAGCCATATGGAACCCTGAGGTGTATGTTGGCTATAGCATGTTCATTGTAGGAACTGGATGGCATCAAGATGGAATCTATCTACCTCGGTGGTAGAGGAGCAGCCCTATGATAATCATGAGAATCAAGTCCAGAAGCCCATGGCCATGGCAGAGTGAAATAATAGAAAGAGTTTCTATTTAGATTTTCACATTGGACTCGAATCGAATGATTACATCATATGACAGAGAACTAGGGTTTGACGAGTTTACCTTAACCCTAATCTGATCGGGGCTCAAGATAGAAGGACTGAATCACACAGGTAGCTGCACCAAGAGGTTCGCATTCAGCTCTGATGGGTTGCCACCATATACTGCTAGGTGTCACTGGTGGATTTTGGGAGCAATTAGAATGATTTAGATGATCGATCATTCTAGCTGTTCGAATCAGAAGAGTTCTGATCCATCGAAAGGAGTTTCGATGATGTCGATGATAGAGATCATGACATATCCCATTACCATACAGAACTGAACCTAACTGGGTCACACAAACAAGGGTTTGAATCTGGTGATCATCAATTGAACTGATCTAGTTCAATTGATCTGAATGAGATTCAATTAGGTTCAAGAAAATCGTGCTAGCACTCGATTGAACCTAACGTTCTTCTTTTGCTATCATAAATAAGTTGTCCTGTCTGAGCCAAAGGAGTTTGTGCTCAATCAGAGGCCTTCATATGGTCTGACTGGAGGTTGTCCAAGTCAGAAAAGGTTGTCTTATTTTGTAAGACATTACCTGCCATTTTTGGTCACCTGCCATTTCTTGTTCTTTGACTTTGGTCAAAAGTCTACCTTTGACTGGTCAAACGTTGACCATTGACACTTTGACTTTTGACCACATGTCATGCACCTATTGGAGAGCTGGTGGGGGCCTGTCCCCCTGCCAGAACCTGGCAAGGAGGAAGGGCGCACGCCACCCTAGGCGTGTGCCCAAGTTGGAGGCGCCTAGGAGTCCTTGTTGGACAAGGACTCCATCTCCTTTTTGGATTCCAATTAGAGTTCTTCTAAGAACCAACTTTGACTGGTCTTAGGCACCCTCTAAGGAGGAATCCAGGGGACTCTATTCCCACCAATCAGATTTAGATCTGATTTCACAAAGGGTTGTGATTGGTTGGGAAGAAGAGGAGTTGGATCACAGCTAGTCTATAAATAAGACCCTGTACCCAACTCAGATTGAGAGATTGAAGCTAAGAGTTTCCATACGCCCCAAGGCTGCCTCTCCCCTCCTTCTCCATGCCAAACCACCTTCTCCCCTTGCTCTCCACGTCCAAAAGGAGTTTTGGATTTTTGTTGGTGCGATTCAAGCAAGAGAAAGGCGATCAAAAGCAAGAAGGCTGCGCTGCTGCAAAGGACGACTGCTGATCTTCAAAAGGAGTTTTGAAGATCCTCCAGATCAGATCCAGATCTAATTTTTGGAGATGTGATAGAGAAGAAGAGGATCTCCAGATCCAGCCTGAGTGGATACCGGTAGAGGCCAGGCGCTTGCGTGGCTAGATCCAGAACCTTCCGCTGCATACAGGATCATCAACAGGGTAATAGGATTACCCAAATCAGGTAAATTAAATTTGATTTAATTTATTCTTATTTATTTTATTTATTAAAATAATAAGAATCAGATCTAAAATATCTCAGATCTGATATAGATCAAAGAAAAAAATTTTTGAAATATATCTCTTGATCTGATCAGATCTGAACGAACCTGGACCGAAAAATCAGGATTTTCCCTTCAACTGGTATCAGAGCCATGGTTCTAAAAATATTTAGATCTGAATTTTAAATTTATTTTAATTAAAAAATAATTGATTTCAGATGTCACATGAGATGTGATCAGATCTGAAAATCAGAAAAAATTAAAATTAAATGATTAGGATCTAAGATTAGAAGATATGCATGACTAGTTCTAGAATAGAATAGTTCTATAGAATAGTCTTGCATGTTTTCAATTTAATTTGATTAACCCATATTTTAGATCCATTTATTTACTATTTTTTGATATTATAATGGTTATAATAACATCTAAAAAATAGTAAATAAAATTATTTAATTTTAAACATCATATGAGATGTGATTGATGCATGTCTAGACTAGTTGTAGAATAGTTCTACATAGTTGTCTAGATTAGGGTTTATTTTGATAAGATCAATTTAAATCTAATTTTTAGATTATTATGAGATAATTTAGATCTAAAAATATGCATGATTCGATACATGAGATGTATGCAAAATATGCCATGATTAGATCTACTTTGTATATGAGATATATGATATAGATCTGATACTGTTTTGTAGTATTGAATGTTCCTGATTAAGGCGTTCCTCTTGGCCGTCCGGTCATAAGAATGAAGAAGGGTTTAAAGGCCCTCTCTTTCCCATTCGATGGGGTGTTCTTATGATGTGTAGGGGTGCTGCGTGTTCGTCCTTAATCAGAAATCCCAAAACTTACTTTCTGCAAAACCCTAGATCCTGAAACCCTAGGATTTATTGTGCATATTTTGTTTATGAACCCTACTTAATTAAGAATTAAGTTTATGGAATATTAATTAGGTCTAAAATTGAGAATTTCAGATCTAAGACATATTCATAATACTGGGTTCGGGCTTGGGTAGCTCAATTAGGTCTAAGCGGTTGATCAAACCGAATCAAGAGTTGGTTAGATGGGATCAACAATGCTTAAATTGACCAGCCTAATAGGATTAAGTCTGGGTCAAGATCGAGTCACGATCAAGCAAGACCTAATTAGGCTCAGAGGTTAGAGTCTGGATTGTAGGCTAACCCAATTGGTTCTGACTCAACAATTTGGTGTCTAAGGTAAGTTTGGCACATACGACCGACTGGTTTTTAATTGGAAGCTACTCGACCTGAATGCATTCTTGTACGAGTTAATGGCATATTCCTTCCACCGATCTCACTTACCTGGCCATATCTGTTGACACAGTTCTGATCTGAGGTGGTCAATAATCCGAGCTAACCCATGCCACTAGGTTAGTCATAATTGTTATGACTAAGCCAAGTCTAGTTTAATGAGACCTGAATCAATTCTCCCTAAGAAAAGATTAAGTCTGAGGTCTTCCACCATTGTAGATGTGCGGGCCCTTCCCGGGGTTGATTGTTCTCGGCTGGATACAGTGGCTCAGTTGCACCGGGAAGATGCAACCATGTCTATTAGGCATTGGATGCTATGGGCTGGAGGATGAGTTGGGCTCAATATTTTGGATACGGTGAGAGACTCAATTAGGAACCCAGTCTATGCAAATGGTGGGTCTGACTTAACTAAGGAGTGGATCAATATTTCGGATACGGTGAGATTCATGAATTAGAGACCAAGTTTGGGTGCACCATGATTAGAGAATCATTGAACAAGAGTTGTTCACTCATTGGCTAACCCATCACCAATAACTGTTAGGTGAGGTGATGAGTCAGTTGGTGAGACCGCACCACCCACTAGAAATCATTAATCGTGGAGATTTTCGCATCTCTACAGAGGGAGTGTAGGGATCCGAGAAAATAGTGGGAGCTAATTTGTTTAAAAATAAAATTCCTAAACAAATTGGTCAAGTCAAAATTACAATATCTAACTAGAATCTTTGACTCTCTACAGAAAAATGTCTGCGTCCAACCCATTGGCACGTATCCTGGACACACATAGACTGACCGGACCCAATTATAAAGATTGGCTCAGGAACTACAAAATTATTTTGGGTTCTGAGAAGTTAACCCATGTTTTGGACCAGGACCCTCCCACCTTACCAGCCCGTCCATCTGTTGAACAGAGAGCGTCTCTGGAAAAATGGATAGACGAAGATAATAAGGCCAGATATTACATGTTGGGCTCGATGTCTGATGAGCTCCAGCGCCAACATGAGGATATCGGGACTGCTCGCCAAATGTTGGCTCACCTGCAGGAGATGTTTGGTGAACAGAGTCGCGCAGCCAAATATCAAGTCACGAAATGACTTTTTAAGGCTAAGATGCGTGATGGGCAGTCAGTCCAAGATCACTGTCTGACAATGATCAAGGACATGGAAGAGCTTGAGAAGCTCGGTGTGAAGTTGGACTTGGACCTGCAGAACGATATTATTCTGCAATCCTTGACTGATGCATATGGGCAATTCATCATGAATTACCACATGCATAAACTTCAGAATTCCTTGGCCGAATTAATGAATATGCTGGTTACCGCTGAGCTTTCTATGAAAGGTTCTAAAGGCTCAGTTCTTGCTATGGAACGGACTTCTTCCAAAAGAAAGTCTTATGGAAAGAAAAAGAAGTCTGTGAAAAAGCAAAAGGTGGAAGGATCAAAGAAGAAGAAGGCAGAGCCGAAGAAGAAAGGCCGATGTCAAAGGAAAGTGTTTCCATTGCAACAGCGACGGCCATTGGAAGCGGAACTGCCCTACTTACCTGGCCACCCTGAAGAACAAGAAGGAAGGTCCTTCTGGAGGTATGCTCGTTATTGAGTCTAACCTTACGATTTCTTCTGCATCCAGTTGGGTGCTTGACTCTGGTTCTAGTGCTCATCTGTGCACTTCTATGCAGGGTCTTGAGGATAGCAGGAGGCTGAGGGATGGAGACATGATCCTACGCATGTCGGTAATGGAGCAAGAGTTGCTGCAGTAGCCGTGGGAACATACCCTCTTCGATTACCATCTGGTTTAGACTTAGTTTTGAAAGACTGTTATTTTGTGCCTGCAGCTAGCAGGAATTTGATTTCTGTTTCATGCTTAGCACAAGAAGGTTATGTGATCACCTTCTTTAAGGACCATTGTAACATTCTTTATGAAAGAAATAAAATTGCAAATGGTTTCCTTATTAATGGTCTTTATCAGCTACATATTGATGTACCTATTTTAACTATCGAGCAAAACGTGAATGCCAAACGACCTAGGGATAGTCTAAACGACAGATATCTATGGCACCTGAGACTAGGTCATATAGCAGAAGATAGGATCAACAAATTGGAGAAAAATGGGCTATTGAGTCCGTTGACTTTCGAGTCATATCCAACTTGTGAATCTTGTCTTCAGGGCAAAATGACTAAACTCCCTTTTGTAGGACATGGGGAAAGGGCCACAGATCTCCTTGCCCTAGTACATACTGATGTGTGCGGCCCATTTGATGTGCCGGCTAGAGGCAATTTTGTCTACTTCATTACCTTTACCGATGATCTGTCTAGGTATGGGTATGTGTATCTTATGAGACACAAGTCTGAAGCTTTTGAAAAGTTCAAAGAATTCAGACATGAAGTAGAAAAACAAACTGGAAAAACCCATTAAGGTTCTTCGATCAGATCGAGGAGGTGAATACCTTAGCCGGGAATTCCTAGACTATCTAAAGGAAAAATGGCATAGTCTCTCAATGGACTCCACCAGGAACACCTCAACTCAACGGGGTTTCAGAATGGAGAAATCGGACTCTATTGGATATGGTTCGATCCATGATGAGCTTCACAGACCTCCCTGATTTTCTTTGGGGACACTCATTGTTAACTTCAATCTATCTACTGAATAGGGTTCCCTCTAAAACCGTTCCTACCACACCGTATGAGATATGGCACGGTAAGAAACCAAGTCTGAGTCATCTCAGAATTTGGGGTTGTCCGGCTCATGTCAAAAGACAACAAGCGGACAAGTTAGAGTTTAGGTCCTTTAGAGCTCGATTCATAGGATATCCTAAAGAGTCATTAGGATACTATTTCTACATTCCAGAAGACCACAATGTGATTGTGAGTCGACATGCCATCTTTCTTGAAAAATAGTTTATTCAAGACAGCGGCATTGGAAAATAGATCAAGCTTGATGAGAAAGTCTCACAAGTGGAACGAGCTAAGGACCAATTGGAACCAAATCAGTTTGAGCCAATAAGAACACTACCTCCTCCACCTCGTAGATCGGAAAGAGTTTCCCGTCCCCCTGAGAGATACTTAGGTATTATTTCAGAGGAAGTAGAGGAAAATGTTCCTCGTAGGTAATGGTGCTCATGGTGATGATCCCAAAACCTACAACGAGGCGATATCAGATATCGACTCCGAGAAATGGCTAGAGGCAATGCAGTCAGAAATTGACTCGATGCACTCAAACCAAGTCTGGACCTTGGTAGATCCACCAGAAGGTATAGTACCTATTGGGTGTAAATGGATCTTCAAGAGAAAGATTGGTGCAGATGGGAATGTGGAGACATTCAAGGCTAGACTAGTGGCAAAAGGTTATAGTCAACGCGAAGGCATTGACTATCAGGATACCTTTTCCCCAGTGGCTATGCTAAAATCCATCCGCACATTGCTTGCCGTTGCAGCCTATTTCGATTATGAAATATGGCAAATGGACGTGAAAACGGCATTCCTAAATGGATATCTTGAGGAAGATATCTATATGGAACAGCCGCTAGGTTTCACATCCAGTGATACTGATCACAAGGTTTGCAAGCTGCAAAGGTCCATATATGGACTTAAGCAAGCATCTCGGAGCTGGAACACTCGTTTCAATGATGTGATCAAAAAGTTTGGTTTCATCAAAAATGAAGAGGAACCATGTGTTTTCAAAAAGGTCAGTGGGAGCGCTGTTGTCTTCCTCGTATTGTACGTGGATGACATCCTCCTTATTGGGAATGATATTCCCATGTTGACGACAGTCAAAATATGGTTGTCCAAGGAATTCTCCATGAAAGACCTAGGTGAAGCATCCTTTATTCTAGGAATTAAGGTCTATAGGGATAGACCGAATAGGATGCTAGGACTTTCACAGAAGATGTACATAGAGGAAGTACTAAAGAGGTTTAGTATGGAAAACTCTAAGAGGGGATTAATACCCTTCAGACATGGTATTCATCTTTCCAAGAAGATGTGCCCTAGCACACCTGAGGAAATAGAACGCATGAGCAAGATCCCTTATGCTTCTGCAATAGGGAGCCTCATGTATGCCATGCTATGTACACGACCTGATATAGCCCATGCTGTGAGTGTCACAAGCAGATATCAGTCAAATCCAGGTGAAGAACACTGGACTTCTGTGAAATGTATCCTTAAGTACTTGAGAAGAACTAAGGATATAATGTTGGTCTTTGGTAATGGAGAACTCCAAGTCCAGGGATACACAGACTCAGATTTCATGTCTGATATAGATGATCGAAAGTCGACATCTGGCAGTCTGTTTGTGTGCAATGGTGGTGCTGTCAGCTGGAAGAGTTCCAAGCAAACGGTGATATCACCTCATCCACGATTACCTCGAGAAGGGTTACGTCGAGGTCAAGAGAGTCAACTCCACAGATAATGTGGCAGACCCACTTACAAAGCCGTTGGGCCAGCAGAAGTTCGAAGCCCACCTTGAGAAGATGGGACTTAGACTTGTAGCCAATTGGCTTTAGGACAAGTGGGAGATTGTTAGATATATGTGCCCTAGAAGCCAGAATTGGCTGACACTTGTAATACACTTCTAGGGGCAAAATTATAATTTTGACTAAAATCAATAAATGGGTTATTTTCTATCACATATGTGTATTTAGTGTCTGTGATACATCCTTTGAGTTAATGGCAATGATAATTCATATTTTCAAGAGTTGAAAATTTAAGACATGAATAATCATTATTAACTCATAAATTGCTCCTGACCATAGGATCATCACGAGGATGGTGATTGATCCGGAAGGTTGGTGTACAATCGCTTCTCTTTAGTAGATGAGTCTTGAGTCTACGGTGTGGAGACACCGGAGCGAGAGTACAGGTACTCGTTAGAGAACGAGGGCACTGAGCGTGACCACCTCGAGTAGTCATTAGGGAGTCTACCTTCTCGTCAATGACTGACTCGATGCTGCAGTAGTGTGTCTGGTTCTTTGACCTGAGGTGCATCGGCAGTTCACCTTGAGGGTGTTATAGTTTGACTACACCATTACTCGGTCTCCTAGCCATATGGAACCCTGAGGTGTATGTTGGCTATAGCATGTTCATTGTAGGAACTGGATGGCATCAAGATGGAATCTATCTACCTCGGTGGTAGAGGAGCAGCCCTATGATAATCATGAGAATCAAGTCCAGAAGCCCATGGCCATGGCAGAGTGAAATAATAGAAAGAGTTTCTATTTAGATTTTCACATTGGACTCGAATCGAATGATTACATCATATGACAGAGAACTAGGGTTTGACGAGTTTACCTTAACCCTAATCTGATCGGGGCTCAAGATAGAAGGACTGAATCACACAGGTAGCTGCACCAAGAGGTTCGCATTCAGCTCTGATGGGTTGCCACCATATACTGCTAGGTGTCACTGGTGGATTTTGGGAGCAATTAGAATGATTTAGATGATCGATCATTCTAGCTGTTCGAATCAGAAGAGTTCTGATCCATCGAAAGGAGTTTCGATGATGTCGATGATAGAGATCATGACATATCCCATTACCATACAGAACTGAACCTAACTGGGTCACACAAACAAGGGTTTGAATCTGGTGATCATCAATTGAACTGATCTAGTTCAATTGATCTGAATGAGATTCAATTAGGTTCAAGGAAAATCGTGCTAGCACTCGATTGAACCTAACGTTCTTCTTTTGCTATCATAAATAAGTTGTCCTGTCTGAGCCAAAGGAGTTTGTGCTCAATCAGAGGCCTTCATATGGTCTGACTGGAGGTTGTCCAAGTCAGAAAAGGTTGTCTTATTTTGTAAGACATTACCTGCCATTTTTGGTCACCTGCCATTTCTTGTTCTTTGACTTTGGTCAAAAGTCTACCTTTGACTGGTCAAACGTTGACCATTGACACTTTGACTTTTGACCACATGTCATGCACCTATTGGAGAGCTGGTGGGGGCCTGTCCCCCTGCCAGAACCTGGCAAGGAGGAAGGGCGCACGCCACCCTAGGCGTGTGCCCAAGTTGGAGGCGCCTAGGAGTCCTTGTTGGACAAGGACTCCATCTCCTTTTTGGATTCCAATTAGAGTTCTTCTAAGAACCAACTTTGACTGGTCTTAGGCACCCTCTAAGGAGGAATCCAGGGGACTCTATTCCCACCAATCAGATTTAGATCTGATTTCACAAAGGGTTGTGATTGGTTGGGAAGAAGAGGAGTTGGATCACAGTTAGTCTATAAATAAGACCCTGTACCCAACTCAGATTGAGAGATTGATAAGAGTTTCCATACGCCCAAAGGCTGCCTCTCCCCTCCTTCCTCCATGCCAAACCTCCTTCTCCTTCTCCTCTCCACGTCCAAAAGGGTTTTGGACTTTGGTTGGTGCGATCCAGATCAAAGAAAGGCGATCAAAAGCAAGAAGGCTGCGCTGCTGCAAAGGACGACTGCTGATCTTCAAAAGGAGTTTTGAAGATCCTCTAGATCAGATCCAGATCTAATTTTTGGAGACATGATAGAGAAGAAGAGGATCTCCAGATCCAGCCTGAGTGGATATCGGTAGAGGCCAGGCGCTTGCGTGGCTAGATCCAGAACCTTCCGCTGCATACAGGATCATCAACAGGGTAATAGGATTACCCAAATCAGATAAATTAAATTTGATTTAATTTATCTTTATTTATTTTATTTATTAAAATAATAAGAATCAAATCTAAAATATTCTAGATCTGATATAAATCAAAGAAAAAAATTTTAAAATATATCTCTTGATCTGATCAGATCTGAACGAACCTGGATCGAGAAATCAGGATTTTCCTTCAGATCGCACCAACTGAAATCCCAAACTACTTTGGGCATGGAGAGGAGAGGGAGAAGATGGGCTTGGCATGGAGGAGGAAGAGAGAGGCAGCCTTAGGGCGTGGGAGTGTTTTTTTTTTGAGTTGGGTGCAGGGTCTTATTTATAGACTGTGCATGATCCAACTCCTCTTCTTCCCAACCAATCATAATTCTTTGTGAAATTAGATCTAAACCTGATTGGTGGGAATAGAGTCCCTTGGATTCATCCTTAGATAGCACCTAAGACTAGTCAAACTTGGTTCTTAGGAGGAGTCTATTTGGAATCCAAAAAGGAGATGGAGTCTCTGTCCAATAGGGACTCCTGGGCACCTCCTGCTTGCTTGCATGCCACCCTTGGTGTGCGCCCTCCTCCTTGCCAACTTCTCATAGGGGGACGAGCCCCCACCAGCTCTCCAATAGGTATGTGACACATGGACGAAAGTCAAAGTATCAATAATCAACATTTGACCAGTCAAAAGTCAACTTTTGACCAAAGTCAAAGGATGAGAAATGGCAGGTGACCAAAAATGGCAGGTATTATCTTACAAAATAAGACAACTCTTTTTTGATCTGGATAGGCTCTAGTAAGATCAAGTGAAGGCCTCTAATCGAGCACAAACTCCTTTGGCTCAGTCAGGACAACTATTTATGATAGTAAAAGAAAAATGTTAGGTTTAATCTAGTGCTAGCACGATTTTCTTGAACCCAATTGAATCTCATTCAGATCAATTGAACTAAATCAGTTCAATTGATGATCACCAGATTCAAACCCTTATTTGTGTGACTCAATTAGGTTCAGTTCTATATGGTAATGGGATATGTCATGATCTCTATCATCGACATCATCAAAACTTCTTTCGATGGATCAGAACTCTTCTGATTTGAACAGCTAGAATGATCGATAATCTAAATCATTCTAATTGCTCTAAAATTCACCAGTGACACCTAGCAGTATATGGTGGCAACCCATCAGAGTTGAATGCGAACCTCTTGGTGTAGCTACCTGTGTGATTAAGTTCTTCCATCTTGAGCCCCGATCAGATTAAGGTTAAGGTGAACTCGTCAAACCCTAGTTTCTGTCATATGATGTAATCATTCGATTTAAGTCCGATGTGAAAATCTAAATAGAAACTCTTTCTATTATTTCACTCTACCATGGCCATGGGCTTCTGAACTTGATTCTTATGATCATCATAGGGCTGCTCCTCTACCACCGAGGTAGATAGATTCCATCTTGATACAATCCAGTTCCTACAATGAACATGCTATAGCCAACATACACCTCAGGGTTTCGAATGGCTAGGAGACTAAGTTATGGTGTAGTCAAACTATAACACCCTCAAGGTGAACTATCGATGCACCTCAGATCAAAGAACCAGACACACCACTGCAGCATCGAGTCAGTCACTAACGAGAAGGTAGACTTCCTAATGACTACTCGAGATGGTCATGCTCAGTGCCCTCATTCTCTAATGAGTACCTATACTCTAGCTCCAGTATCTCCACACTATAGACTCAAGACTCATCTACTAAAGAGAAGCGATTGTACACCAACCTTCCAGATCAATCACCATCCTTATGATGATCCTATGGTCGGGAGCATTTTATGAGTTAATAATGATTATTCATGTCTTAAATTTTCAACTCTTGAAAATATAAATTATCATTATCATTAACTCAAAGAATGTATCACAGACACTAAATACACATATGTGATAGAAAATAATCCATTTTATTGATTATAGTCAAAATTACAATATTGCCCCTAGAAGTGTATTACAAGTGTCAGGCAATTTTGGCTTCTAGGGTACATATATCTAACACCAACTACCCTACCATCCCCTCTCCTAGCTTCGGTGCCACAAACCCCCTTGCCTCCTCTCCCTGGCCCCTAGCACCTCTTGCACCTTCCCCATCCGGTGCGATCACCCTCTGCACCCTCTACAGTCCCACCCCCAGTAGGGAGGAGAAGGCCTCCGCCCATCCCCAACCCTTGCTGCATGAGACCCATCTTATGGTTGTCCGTGCTGCCCCCATCATGGTGCTGCCCCATTACCATCCACGTTGTGCCTCCCAAACCCCCTCCTCTCCCTTCCCCCGGCTTTGGCACCACCAAACCCCCTTCTTCCCCTCCCTACTTTCTTTTCCTATCTTTTTCTGAGAAGGAAGGAGAATTGAGAGAAGAAGGAGAGTCCAGAGAGCGGTGGAAGTGCCAGAAGAAGAAGTCATCCAAAATGGCATTATAGAAGATGCGAGGCATAGTGTGACTGAAATAGTCAGTTCCACGTAGCACAACTAAAGTCATTTATGATGCTGAGGTGGCAACACCACAATACTCCTCCACATAATGTGTGTATATATATGATACATCCCACTTAAGGGAAAGAAACAATGGCACGTCTTCTAGAAGTTGGAGTTTGCCAAGCAATTTATATAATTAAAATGATATAATTTTAATGACAAGGTGCATGGAATCACAACCATCCATGATTTGGAGATTTGGTACCACTTGTTGCAAATAGAAAGAAAGAAATTAAATCAAGATACAATCAAATACGTGGACTAAATTAAGGTCTACCGTTATAGGGCATGTAAAGGCTTCACTATGAAAAAAAAATAAATACTAAAGGAGATCCTCATACTCTCAACCTTTATATACAAATCTCTCTCAACTAGAAGCTACCCTTATAAAACTCTATTTCTATAAGAGACCTTCTGAAATGATCGTTGTCTGCTACCTGGCAGTCTGCCTGAAGTTCCTTACTTCTACTCTCTACTGGTGTCTTTCAGGATCTGCTATTGCTATAGATTAGCTGTCTAGTCTTCTATCAAGCCATGCCTTGGGACTCTTTGCCGACTACTGCTCTACTCCAAGACACAGTTTGCCCATAGGACCTTTTATAGGCTTTGAATTGAGTCCAATCCCAATCCAGAACAAAGTCCAAAATTGATCAAAACTCAAATAACCTTCAGATCTATTAGATCATGACCGTAATCTCTCCAGGTCGTTGGATTGTGCATTTTTGCACCATGGACTGCCCATGAATAGAGTCCAGCATGAACCCGACCAGCCACCATGCACCATGCTAGCCTACCCAGCCTTTTCCTCACATGCACCATGTTATTTCATGGTGAACCTCATAACAGTCCATGCCACATGCATGGACTGCATCTAGCTCAGTGGATAGTGCCAACTTGGCACCATAGACCATGTGGGAGAGCGTGGACCGCGCTCCCATCTCTTGTGGACCACTGATTTGTGATGGACCATGTGGTCCAGGTGGGCTATTGCATATGGGTCATGCGCGCCTGGGCTGCGTGCACCTAGGTTGCACACCTACTGGGCCGCACCTAGCTTATGGGCTCCATGCCTGTGGGCCAGCCCAAGGCCTACTCCATGCCTTGGATTTCTTCCTAGGCTTCTCCTTGCTATGGACTTTGCTGTGAACTCCTTGTGAATCAAATTTGAGGCATTTTTCTCAACAATCTCTATCTAAACCTAACATTCGACCTTCTCCTAACTTTGAGAGCTTTCTAGATACTTACACTCATGCCCTAGGGCATACATCTGCTGATCATGAATGGACAAATATGAGAGTCAAGCTAGGCCGCTCGATCTCATCTCTATCATATTCTGTGCTCTGCCTGATCGGAGACCTACTGAAGATAGCTTCCTATGGTAATAAAAATTTTACCTTGCAACGTCGCCTGTCATCCTTCCGAATCTTATATCTCATGCCCGAAGAACATCATCACTATCTTCTATATTGCTACTTGCTCGAAGAACATCTCATGCTCGAATCCATAATCCATTGAAAGGAAAAAGTAGATACCTCATCATCACTAGAAGAACATCATCACTATCTTCTATATTGCTACTTACCATCACCACAGTAATCTTTGTCCAATCTCTAAGTTATGGATAATTTTTAACATGATATTCCAACTCATCGCACCGGTAGCACTTGATCTTGCTTAAGTTCCTCATCTTCGATTTGGACTGCCCACCTTACGATCTCCTGCCCCTTCATCTTCTGCCATTATCAGTTCTAGACATCATTAAAGCCGAGTCGCCACCTAAACTCGAGGCTCGGTTCTTCCGTCTGAGAATTTTATTCTAAAATAGAGCAGAAGTTATCTTTTCTATCCTGATATTACTCTTTTTTATTAGCAAAGCATCACCAAGGATTCAAAAGAAGAGGAAAGTGATGAATGCAAGACCAATGCTCTAGTCTTCTCCTCAACTTTCTTGTCAATACTAAGAAGATCGGTGAAGATCTTTTGAAAGTTGCTAAAATATTTCTACATGCTCTGTCCCTCGATCATCCATAGCTAGTAGAACTGCTTCTAAAAGAAGAAAGCATTGACGAGTGACTTCGTCATGTACATCTTCTTGAGCTTCAATCATATCGCTATCGGAGAAGTCTTGCTAAGCACATAGATCACCATATCATCTACTAGGTACAAGCAGATCATACTCATTGCCTGCATCTGGAGCCATCTCTAATCCTTCACCTCCATAGTTGCTGACATCTTCACATATCTGAGAATATCGATCAATATTTTTTGGATGAGCACGTCCTTCACTCTCACTTTCATAAGAAGAAATTGTTTGTTCCATCAAACTTGTTGATCTCCATCTTGATTGACCTTGATTTCTTCATCTTCTTTAATTTTTATCACCACAATCACAACCTGTACTCTAGTACAACCTAGCTCTGATACCAATTGTTGGAGATTTGGTATCACTTGTTGCATTAGAAAGAAAAAAGTAATAAAAATAAGACATAATTAAATAAATGAACTAGATCAAGGTCTACCTCCATGGGGCATGCAAAGACATCACTATGAGAAAAGAATAAGTATAAGAGGAGATCCTCATACTCTCAACCTATAATAACTGGCCCATTTAGAAAAAAAGAAAGGAACGAATGAAGACTCCCAATGAGAGTCTTCTTCTCCTTTAGCCCATTTGGGATTAGGACTCCTAGGGCTTTTCAAACCCCAGGAGATCCTCTATAAAGTCCTCCCCCTCCCTTCTTCTAGGATATTGAGCAACTCAAAGTCTTCCCTACTCCTTCTCTCTCTATTTTTCCATTAAAGCCATAGATGCCTTCCTAGCATCTGCCTAAAATCATCATCGAAGAAGCCACCAAAGTCTAAGGTAAGCCTTGAATCATCCTCCTCTCTTCCTTTCCTTTCTTTCCATGTCTTTGTGCATGGCCACCGACCATCAGATTTGTGAGGATTTATGGTGCTTCCAAGCCTTGGGAGGCCATGGAAGGAGTCACGATGATGGCTCCGGGGATTTCAGAGGCTTGGTTGGTGCATCGGAGATCTGGGACATAAGATGAAGCAAGAAACCAAAGTTGGAGAATCAAGATTGCAGAAAAAGAATTTTTCATAGATTAGCTGGCTCAATCTAAAATTTGGTCGGCTAAGTCTCAATGCATAGACAAAATAGAGAGCTGCACGTTTGGAACTACTGGCACAGCATAGAATTGGGTCGGCTCAGTTTTAGATTGAGCTAACCCAATGAAACTTAGCCAGCTCGGTGCTGAGACTGAGTCGGCTAAGTGCACGGGCAGAGTTATGCGAGGGTCAATTTTGGGTTAGGATCTGGGTTGATCCTAGGGGTCTTAAGATCTAGTTTGAGAGATCTTAAGGTAGCTAATTTATGTATGAGTCCGATCTAGATCCATAGGATGAGAGCATGGGAGACATGGGTCTACATGGGCTCGGTGAGTGCTTTCATGTTGTAGATCTGATACCGAATTGTAGACTCATGATATCACTCAAATGCCAATCATCCTTGGCATCATAAGGCCCGATACCATATTGCAGAAATTCTTGATCTTTAGCATGGATCTGAAGAAATCTGTGACGTTCTCTATGGAAAGTACACCATCGATTCTCCACCTGGATCTGTGATGGGGTGCCTCCCTCCTTAGGCTTGAGGGAGATGCCCCCTTCTCTAGGCCTTCTTCAAGAATCCTAGGGTGGCAACTCTAGAGAGAAGAGAAGAAGAGAGTTGAGAGAGAAAAGATCTGTATTGATTCCAATCTTGAAAATCTTAATACAACCTATGTATTTATACATAGCCATTAGGCCCGACCAAAAAACTCTCTGATTAATCCAATACATGAAAGCACTCACCAAGCTCATATATACCCATGTCTCCCATGCTCTCATCCTCTGGATCTAGACCCAATTCATACATGAATTAGCCCCCTTAAGATCTCTCAACCTAGGCATTAAGACCCCTAGGATCAACCCAGACCTTAGCCTAAAATAGACCCTCGCGTAACTCTACCCATGCACTGAGCCGGCTCAACCTCAGCACTGAGCTGGCTAAGTTCCACTGGGTCAGCTCAGTCTGAAACTGAGCCCACCCAGTTCTGTGCTATGCCAGTAGTCCCGAATGCATAGCTTTCTATTTTGCCTGTGCTCTGAGACTTAGTCGACCTAGTTTTGGATTAAGCCGCTAACCTACCAAAAATTTTTTTTCTACAGTCTTGATTTCTCGACTTTAGTTTCTTACTTCACCTTATGTTCCAGATCTCCAAAGTACCAATCAAGCTCTTAGAATTTCCAAAGCCATTATCGTGACTCCTTCCGTGGCCTCCCAAGGCTTGGAAGCACCATAAATTCTCATAATCTCCATCTTGGTGCCCCAAGCCTTGGCAAACCCCTCGACAATGACCTCCTACATATTTTTGTTATCTCTACGCACTCGACAGCATCTATGCAAACATCACCTCCATCAATTCTCTTCAGCTGTTATGCACCCTTGAGGCCTTTGGGATGACTGCCTCCATCGCTGAAGATCTGTGCTTGCTTCTTGACACCATCCTGAAATTGTAGGATCCCTTCTGCTTAGCAGTTACATCACTTTCTCTAAACTTTTCTAGAGAACCTATAGCATTTCTGTACTAGCACATACTGTACCACCTGACACGATCTCCTTAGAGCTATGTCTGTCCACCTGCATATGCCACTCCATCTGAAACTGTGCATCACTAATGCTCTGAACTCATGTCAAATTTTTTGTCCACTTGTGAAGCCACCACTATGGAGCTCCACCTATATCCAAAGTCCACTTGATGCCGCAGAAGCCGACTCTATCACCGAGTCCTTCGAGGTCAACCATTCAATGCTGCACTACTGAGCCTACAGCTACACCTTGAACACTATCGCTACTCCTTCGAACCCTCCGTGCTCCATGGATCTCTTTAAAGCCATCTCAAATATCTCTGCAACCCACGAACACCTCCAAAACCCAAGAGCTCATCCAACTCTTCTAAAACCAGCGACTGAATCCTAGGGAATTCCATTCTAGTCCTTCTCTTCTGCCCCTACACCAGCCATCACTTCAGTTGCGCTCGGAGAACCATCTTCCAACTAAACCGTGACTCTCCCTGATGCTCCTATAGAAAAAATCTGATCCATGATACTTTCGACTGCTCGAGACCTTTTGGTGCTCCCTGAGACCCCCTGGCTCTCTCTGAGATCTATATTTGATCTTTCTGAGATACCACTAACACTCTCTACTGAGATACAGTCCTCGACTGCTACACCATCGAGCCTCTCTCAACCCTTATGCCTCTAGGATAGCACTCCTACAGCACTCCAATGCTCTCTGACTTATCTCTGCATCACTCTACAGCCATCCAGTCCTAACTTGCTAGACCTTCATGGATCATCCATCTCCATCACTCTCAAGGCTCCATAAATTCATGCTCTGGTCGAGCCACTAAATATATCTTCAACTACTTTTTCACCTTTCTGATATCGAAGGATGTATAGTTGCTTCTTTAGCCTTCCTTCAATCATTATCCCTTGAAAAATCTCTCTTCAACAGTCCTACATTGCCCATCTTCCTAGAGAACCCTGATGCTCTCTGCTGAGATACCTCCTTCGACTGCTGCATCACCGAGCCTTTCTCAGCCCTACATCTCCAGAGAAGCACTACTGCAACACTCCAGCGCTCCCTGCCTGTAACATAACCATCATACATTCCAACCTTTCCACCAAGATCGATCAATAAATCATGCATCAAATCCTTCCATCCTAAGAAAATCTCTTTTTGTTAATCCTCTCAACCTTCACCTTCAATCCGCTGCTCTCGATTGGCCAAACCATAGTAATAACAAAGATAGATTTGAGACATACCATGAAATTCTTATGCAGATTTCTGATTTCACCTTGTATGACTTCTCCTTCCCTTCCATGCATCATCAAGTTCTAAAACTTGGCTCTAATACCATATTACCGTCCATAATACTCCAGACATCATCTAGCTCTAATACCAAATTGTAAATCCATGATATCGCTCGAACGCCAATCATCCTTGGCATCATAAGCTCCGATACCATGTTGCAAAAGCTCTTTATCTTTAGTACGAATCTAAAGAAATCTGAGATATTCTCTATAGGCATCACACCACCGATCCTCCATCTAGATCTATGATAGGGCACCTCCTTTCTAGGGCTTGAGGGAGATGCCCCCTTCTCTAGGCCTTCTTCAAGAATCTTAGGGCAACAACTCTAGAGAGAAAAGAAGAAGAAAGTTAAGGGAGAAAAGGTCAGTATTGATTCCAACCTTGAAAATTCTAATACAACCTATGTATTTATACATGCCATTAGGTCCGACCAAAAAACTCTCTAGCTAACCCAATATATGAAAGCACTTACTGAGCCCATGTACACCCATGTCTCCCATGCTCTCATCCTTTGGATCGAGATCCAATCTATATATAAATTAGCCCCCTTAAAATCTCTCAAACCAGGCCTTAAGACCCCTAGAATCAACCCAGACCTTAGCCCAAAATAGACCCTCGCATAACTCTGTCCGCGCACTGAGCCGACTTAGTCTCAGCATTAGATCGACTAAGTTCCATTGGGTTGACTCAGTCTAAAATTGAGCCAGTCCAATTCTGTGCCATATCAACAGTCTCAAATGTGCAGCTCTCTATTTTGTCTATGCTTTGAGACTTAGCTGACCCAGTTTTGGATTGAGCCGGCTAACCTACAGAAAATTCTTTTTCTACAGTCTTGATTCTTCAACTTTAGTTTCTTGCTTCACCTTATATCCCAAATTTTCGAAGCATCAACCAAGCCCCTAGAATCCTTGGAGCCATTATCGTGACACCTCCTATAGCCTCCCAAGGCTTGGAAGCACCATAAATCCTCACAAGAATGGGAGACATGGGTATACATGGGCTCGGTGAGTGCTTTCATGTATTGGGTTAGCCGGAGAATTTTTTGCTTGAGCCTAATGGCTATGTATAAATACATAGGTTGTATTATGATTTTTAAGGTTGGAATCAATATAGACCTTTTCTCCCTCAACTCTCTTCTTTTTTTCTCTCTAGAGTTGCCGCCCTAGGGTTCTTGAAGAAGGCCTAGAAAAGGGGGGCATCTCCCTCAACCCCAAGGAGGGGGGCGACCCATCATAGATCCAGGTGGAGGATCGATGGTTTACTGCCCATAAAAAATATCATAGATTCCTTCAGATCCATGCTAAAGATCAAGAGCTTCCATAATATGATATCGGTGCTTGTGATGTCAAGGATGATTGATGTTCGAGCGATATCATGGAACATCAATTAGTATCAGAAAGAGATGATGCTAGTTGGTGTGCTAACATCTGGTATCAGAGCCTGATGGTGCATGAACGAAAAGAAGAAGTCGTACAAGATGAAATCAAAAATTTACACAAGGATTCCATGATGTGTCTCAAATCTATGTTTATTATTGCTGTGATTTGGCCAACCGAAAGCAGTGGATTGAAGGTGGAGGTTGAGAGGATTAATGGGTAGGGATTATCTTAGGATGGAAGAACTTGGTGCATGATTTGCTGATCAATCTTAGTGGAAAGATCGAAATGTATGACGGTTATGTGACAAGCAGAAAGTGCTAGAGTGCTACAGTAGCGCTTCCCTGAAGATGCAAGGCTGAGAGAGGCTCGGCGATGCAGCAGTCGAAGGAGGTATCTCAGCAGAGAGTATTAGGGTTCTCTAGGAAGATGGACAGTGTAGGACTATTGAAGAGAGATTTTCCAAGGGGTAATGATCGAAGAAAAGCTGAAAAAGTAACTATACATCCTTCGATATTTGAAAGGTGGAAAAGTAGTCGGAGATGTATTCAGTGGTTCAATCAGAGCATGAATTTGCCAAGCTTTGGGAGTGATGGAGATGGGTGATCCATGGAGGTCCAGTAGGTTAGGATTGAGCGACTATAGAGTGGCGTAGAGATGAGTCAGGGAGCACTGGAGTGCTGTAGGAGCACTATCTTAGAGGCATAGAGATTGAGAGAGGCTCGATGGTGTAACAACCGAGGAGTGTATCTCAGTAGATGACATCAGGAGCTTCTTAGAAAGATCGGAAGGAGGTCTCAGGCAGTCGAAAGTATCATGGATCAAGTTTCTTTTATAGGAGCACCAAGAAGAGTTGTGGTTCAGGTAGAGGATGGTTCTTTGGGCGCAACTAAAGCGATGACTGGTGTAGGGGTAGAAGAAAAGGACTAGGATGGAATTACCTAGGGTTTAGTCATTGGATTCAAAAGAGTTGGATGAGCTCTTGAGTTTTGGAGGTGCCCGTGGTTTGTGGAGGTATCTGAGATGACTTCGAAGAGGACCGTAGAGTGCGAAGGATTTGAAGGGGCAGCGATGGTGTTCGAGGTACAGCAGCAGGCTCAGTAGTGCAGTGTTAAGTGGTTGACCTTGAGAGACTCAGTGATAGAGTCGACTTCTACACCATCAGATGAACTTTGGATATAGGTGGAGCTCTATAGTGGTGGCTTCATAAGTGAAGAAAAATATTGACATGAGTTCATAGTGCCGATGGTGCACAGTTCTAGATGGAGCGGTGTGTGCAGATGGATAGAAATAGTTCTGAGAAGATCGTATCAAGTGGTATAGCATGTGTCGGTGCAAAAATATTATAGATTCTCTAGGAAAGTTCAAAGAAAGTGATGCAACTACTAAGCAGAAAGGATCCTACAATTCTAGGATAGTGCCAAGAAGCAAGCACAGGTCTTCAGCGGTCATCCCAAAGGTCTCAAAGGTACACAACAACTGAAGAAAATTAGCAATGGTGATATTTGCACAAATGCTGTCGAGTGTGCAGGGACAGCAGAAACATGCAAGAGGTCATTGCTGAAGGGTTTGCCAAGGCTTGGAGCACCAAGGTGGAGATTATGAGGATTTGTGGTGTTTTCAAGCCTTGAGAGGCCATGGGAGGAGTCATGATGATGGCTTCGAAGATTTCAGAGGCTTGGTTGATGCTTCGAAGACCTGAGACATAAGGTGAAGCAAGAAACCAAAGTCAAAAAATTAAGACTGCAAAAAAAAAAATTTTATAGGTTAGTCGGCTCAGTCCAAAACTAGGTCAGCTAAGTCTCAGTGTATATGCAAAATAGAGAGTTGCGCGTTTGGAACTGCTGGCACAACACAGAACTGGGTTGGCTTAGTTTCAGACTAAGTCAACCCAATGGAACTTAGCCAGCTCAGTGCTGAGACTGAGCCAACTCAGTGCGCAAGCAGAGTTATGTGAGGGTCTATTTTGGACTAAGATTTGGGTTGATCCTAGGGGTCTTAAGGCCTGGTTTAAGAGGTCTTATGGTAGCTAATTCATGTATGGGTCGGATCTAGATCCAGAGGATGAGAGCATGGGAGACATGGGTGTACATGGGCTCGGTGAGTGCTTTTATGTACTGGGTTAGCTAAAGAGTTTTTTGGTCGAGCCTAATGGCTATGTATAAATACATAGGTTGTATTAGGATTTTTAAGGTTAGAATCAATACAGACCTTTTCTCCCTTAACTCTCTTCTTCTCTTCTCTCTAGAGTTGTCGCCTTAGGGTTCTTAAAGAAGGCCTAAAAAAGTGGGCATCTCCCTCAAGCCCAAGGAGGGAGGCACCCCATCATAGATCCAGATGGAGAATCGATAGTTTGCTGCCCATAGAGAATGTCACAGGTTCCTTCAAGTCCATGCTAAAGATCAGGAGCTTCCGCAACATGATATCAGTGCTTATGATGTCAAGGATGATTAGCGTTCGAGCGATATCATGGAATATCAATTAGTATCAGGAAGAGGTTATGCCAGTTGGTGCGCTAACATCAATTGGTATCGAAGGTTTGAGAGCTTTGTATCAGGAAGAGGTGATGTCAGATGATTTCATGGAGATGGGATAGGAAGAAAAAGTGTGTTTACTCAAGAAATCTTTGTATGGCTTGAAACAATCCCCTCGTCAGTGGTATCGAAGGTTTGATAGCTTTGTCTTGAGCTTGGATTTCAGCAGATGTGAACATGATTGTTATGTCTACGTTAAGGATGTAGATGAGGAGGATGCCCTATACCTGTTATTATATGTAGATGATATGCTCATAGCTAGTAAAAGCATGGATGCTGTGAAAAGATTGAAAAGGATATTATCATTTGAATTTGAGATGAAAGATTTGGATCCAGTTGAGAAAATCCTTGGAATGAAGATTTGCAGAGATAGGTGCAAAGAAGTGCTCCATTTGTCATAAGAAAAGTATGTCCAGAAGATTCTGGAGAGGTTTGAAATGGAGAAGGCCAAACCTGCAGAGACATCATTGTCAAGCCATATGTCTCTCTCCAAATTACAGTGCCCCCAGTCAGAAGAGAAGAGAGAGTACATGAAACAAGTCCCTTATACAAATGCTGTAGACAGTGTGATGTACACTATGGTATGCTATAGATCAGATATAGTATATGCTGTGAGCACGGTTAGTAGATACATGGCTAACCCTGGGAAGGAACACTGGAAAGCATTAAAATGCATATTAAGATGTCTGCATGGAACAAGGGATTATGGTTTGGTATTTGGTGGGCAGTCAGGAGGATTTGGAGAATAATCTATGAAGATGTGTGAAGGTTCAAGACCTTTGGAAGGATTTGTTGATGCAAATTATGCTAGTGATCTTGATACAAGGAGGTCTACTACTGGATACCTCTTCTACGTATATGGTGGATTGGTGTCTTGGAGATCAATCCTTCAGCCAATCATGGCCTTGTCTACCATAAAGACTGAGTACATTGGAACAACGGAGGCTACAAAGAAAGCTCTTTGGCTTAGGAGGCTGATTGATGAGTTGGGGGTGGGGCAGAGTAAGGTTACACTATTCAGTAATAGTCAGAGTGCTCTATTATTGACACAGAATCCAGTCTATCATGCACGCACAAAGCATATAGACGTGAGGTACCATAGGATTAGAGAGCTGATGAAGGAAGGTGAAGTGAAACTGATGAAGGTCCATACCAAGGAGAATCAGTCTGATGCACTCATGAAGGTACTCTCCAGAGATAGCTTTTAGAAATATATGGCACGGATGGGTCTGTTGAGAAGAAATGAGTTCACAAAAATTTGAAAGCACCAAGGTGGAGAATGTGAGCTCAAAAGTAGCACTCTTAAGTCTTGAAAACTTGAGAAGATAGGTCATTGGAAGATGGAAGCGAGTCGGAAGAAGAATCAGTCTCAATAGTAAAGTTCAGAAATTGGATCGGCTCACTCTAAGACTGAGCCAGCTCAGTTAGGAATTGGGTCGGCTCAGTCCAAGACTAGATCGACTAGGTCTCAGAGAAAAATTTAGGTAGAGAGCAATATTTTTGGGTTGTTGGCATGGTACACAACTGGGTCAGCTCAGTTTGGGACTGAGCCGACCCAGTCACAGGTTAGCCAGCTCAGTTTTCGTGGATTATTATTTTATGTATGTGGGTTTAGATTTGAAAAGTTTTTCTATGAGCTTGGGCTTGATCCTTTGTAAAGTATATATACTGAAAATAGATCAAGATTGTAAATGTGCCAAAATATACTGAATAAAAGTTCTTTTCTCCTGAAAATTTCTTCTTGTCTTCTCTATTCCTTGATTTATTTGATCGTGCTTCCACAGAGATCTCTAAGAAGTACTTCTTTGTTGCTTGGCTAATCATCGATGGCCACACCGATCCATGTGGAAAGAGCGCTTATTCCCAACAGGATTCACCAAAAAACCCATGAAGATGCAAAACCCCTGTTATCCCTCGTTTGGCCAAGCCTTATTTTTTCCTTTTCTCCGACCATCGATGCCGTCGCTCATGGTGCCACGCCCCTGGATTATGACCCCACTTACCAGCAACCCACCCCAAAGTTTTTGGCCATCGATGATCGATCGAAGACAGGAAAAATTGAAAGAAAGGGGATGGTCCCCTATTTTTCTAAGTTTTTTTGAGTTCCTTTTAATGGCCGGCCACCTACCATTGGCCGCCCTTTTGCTCCACCATCCCTTGCTCTACCTACTGCCACCCACTACTGGACTACCGGCTATGTTGCCGCATCCTGCCAAAGCACCAGCCGCTCCCTTCCATCCCCTGTTTCAGCTAAAGAAAAGAAAATAGAAAAGAAAAAGAAAGAAGAAAAGAAAAGAAAAAAAAAAGAAAAAAAAGAAGAGAGAGAAAGATCTCTCTCTTGAATCTCTAGGGTTTTCTCTCTCATATCTCTTCTCTCACTTTCTCTCTCTAAGAAGACCTATAGGCCTTAGATCAAGTCAAACTTTTCTTTTCTTGGGACTCAGCTTGGTTTTGATAAATTGATCCTGAATCATGTTTGTGTATGGATGGTCTATCGGATCAATCACCTAGTTAACCATTATTATTTATTGAATAAAAATTAATTAAAATTTAATATTTTAAATAGGAATATCTAACTCATTCAATGTAGCCTAAAGATTTAGAGCAATCAAAGTAAGTGGATCTTATATTTCTTACATATTTTCAAATTACCATATCTTTTTATGCATATGAACTATTGTTATAAATTCATATTTTTTATAAAATAAAGATCAGCATATAATGTATGAAAATCATATTTTATTATAATCATTGCTTTCATATATATGTTTTATGAAGATGACATATTTTATTATGTATGAATTTTAATATTTTTTCATCTAAATATATGTATGTTTTAAGAAAAGATATATTTCAAAGGCTCAGAGATAGCTATGAATAAATTTCTATGGGAAAGTCGACATCCGGAGCTAACATGCATAAAAAATATGGCCCCACCAATGGGTTTCAAGTTGGCACAAGAACAAGAATCCTGTCGATTAAGAAATATGGTCCTATCGTGGGTACAATAGTGATCTTAACACAAGTATCTTTGAGCATTGTTTTGAAATATGACATGAATGTATAATTAGGAATGATTTATAAATCATGTTTATGAAATTTCATGATTTATGCATGCATGATTAATTTATGACCTGCTCTATATTATATTCTATGAAATATTTTATTTGCTATAATTATTATTTTTAAAATAATGTATTGTCATAAATAAATTTATGCTTGATCCGATAAGAAAATGTAGATTTTACTTACTGAGCTTGTGTAGCTCACATCTTTTTATTTTTTTTTTATAGAAAATTAAGGATAGAAACGATGAGGATCCAGGCTTGGGACTTTACATAGCAGGCTTGAAAATTTTGATAACTACACTTAGTTTAATTAAATAATTATGAATATGTATTAGATTATAAATTTTGAGACTTGAATTTTGATTTTGGCTTTTGGATTAGATGCTCTGAACCAATTTTGGTTTAATTAAGAATTTGATTTGAACTTTTTATTACTTTATTCTTGATGCATCTACTATGTAATTTAAGAAAATGAATATTGGCTTCATATTATCAAGGGCAGTACCCCTTGGTAGCATGGCCATGTTATGTCCTGATTTTCGATTATAACATTTTATGGTATCAAAGCAATAGGTTTGATTATAAATAAAATTTAAAATGAATAGTTAGGTCACGTTTAGCTAGATCTAACTTAATTGAGCAAGAATAGATAAATTTCTAACCTTTGATTGTTGTTCATTTATAGAAGTTGAATAATGCTAAATTTTTTGAATAGAAAACAATGAGTAACGGGGAGAATGAAACCTTGGCAGATATGGTCACTAGGAGCAAAGAATTAAGATTGACTTCGCAGAGAAAGACGAACTAGCTAGTTCAGTGGGCCCCTAATATACCAGCCACTCAGGCAAATATTGCTGGAATATGTCCAGTGGTAGCCCAACTTATCTAGCAACAGCAATAGACTCAAGCTCCTCAACCTGCACCATCTATAGAGTCACAGTATGAGAGATTCAAAAGGCTCAACCTACCACTATTTAAGGGAGGATCTGACCCTCTGGTTGCAAAAATCTAGATTCGAGAGATAGAGAAAATGTTCGATGCTCTACAATATCACGAAAATATGAAGGTCAAGTTAGCAGTACCGATGCTAAAATGAAATGTAGAGTTTTGGTGGACGGCAATGAAGACTGCCTATGATAATGCTGATGACCAGTTGACTTGGAAGGAGTTCAAAAAGATATTTTATGATCAGTACTTTTCGAGAACAATGCAACTAGTAAAAAAAATGAATTTAGCACAAAGACAATATGATAGTACTAGAATATGCAAACAAATTTAATGAGTTAGACTGCTTCTACCCTCAGCTCATGGAATTTGAAAGAATTAAAGCTAACAGATTCGAATAAGGACTAAGGTATGGAATTCAATCTGTTTATCTTCATAGACATGCTGGAATGAGCTTTGAAGGTAGAGTCAAAGTTTAAAAGATCGGAACAAGATAGAGGAGATAAAAAGAGGCCAAGATCAGTAGGAAATTCAAAAGATCAACAAAAAAATTCTTAAAATGGTAATTTTTACAACAAGAAAGAATCTCCATCATGTACATAATATAGCAAAAATCATAACGGACCTTATCTCAAGAAGATAGGAGCATGCTTCTTATGTGGTGAGAAAGGACATATGGCATGTGACTGTCCCAATAAGAAAAAGGATGATTCAAAGTATACCAAACTAGTTGACCAAAGGCAAAAGAGGAATGCTCGAGTGTTGGCTTTGACCCAACAAGAAGCCAATGCAAGTAATCAAGTGATGATAGGTACCATTCCAGTCAACTCCATAGATGCTCATGTGCTATTCGATTCTCGTTCTTCTCATTCTTTTATATCTTTCAAGTTTGCTGCTTCTCTAAACTGCATGCCTGAAGAATTGACTGAGGCATTATATGTTAGCACACCTCTCAAGAATATTACCATTGCTAATATTATTTTTAATGATTGCATAATCCAAATAGAGAAAAAGGAATTAGCTGCAGATTTGGTTCAATTAAATATGCATGATTTTGATATTATTCTTGGGATGAACTAGTTATCCTCATATCACGCCCATATTGATTATTTTGAAAAAAGAGTGGTATTCCAAATTCTGGGTGAGCCAGAGTTTTTCTTCCAAGGCAAAATTCATAATGTGGAACCTAAATTGTTTAATTTTTTTTATAGTATCATCTCAGCTATAAGTGCAAGGAAGGCCTTAAGGAAAGGATGTGAGACATATTTGGCTTATGTAGTGGATATTTGGAAGAAAGAGATGGCAATGAATGATATTCCAATTGTCAAGAAATTTCTTGATGTTTTTCTTGATGAACTATCCGGATTACCTCCAGATTGAGAGATTGAATTTAAAATTGATATCACATCAGAGACCGAACTAATATTAAAACCTTCCTATCGGATGGCTCCTGTAGAATTATGGGAATTAAAGATTCAGCTATAAGAACTTTTAGATAAGAAATTCATCTGACCAAGTACATTATCACGGGAAGCTCCTATTCTATTTGTGAAAAGGAAGGATGGGAGTATGCGATTATGTATTGATTATTGATAATTAAACAAAGTGACTGTAAAGAATAAATATCCTCTTTCTCGGATAGATGATTTATTTGATCAATTGGAAGGTGCTCAAGTCTTTTCCAAAATCAATCTATGATTAGGTTATTATCAATTAAAAATTAGAGATGAGGATGTGCCTAAAATTGTATTTAGGACTAGGTATGGTCATTATGAATTTCTAGTATTACTTTGTAGACTAACCAATACACTGACTGCTTTTATGGATATGATGAATAGAATCTACAAACAATATTTGGATCAATTTGTTGTTGTTTTTATTGATAACATTTTTATCTATTCTAAGAGCAAGGAGGAACATGAGAAATACTTGAGGATTGTGCTATAGACTTTAAAAGAAGAGAAGCTCTTCGCTAAGTTAAGTAAATGTGAGTTCTGGTTGGACAATGTCATGTTCCTCGGTCATGTGATAACCAAAGAAGGAATCTCAATGTATCTAAAGAAAATAGAAGCTATGGTGAATTGGCCTCATCCTCCTAATGTGATCGAAGTCAGGAGCTTTTTAGGCATGGCTGGATATTACAAAAAATTTGTTAAAGAATTTTCTCAAATTGCAATTCTTCTGACCCGCTTGACTTAGAAACAAGCAAAATTTGAGTGGAGCAATGAATGTGAACAGAGCTTTCAAGATCTGAAACAATAGTTGTTATCTACCCCAGTTCTTTCTTTGCCTGATAATACCAAAAGATTCATCATATATAGTGATACTTCCAAAAAGGGGTTAGGTTGTGTATTAATACAGAATAATAAGGTGGTAGCCTATACTTCTCGACAATTGAAGTTCTATGAACAGAATTATCCGACACATGATTTGGAATTAGCAGCCATAATTATTGCCTTGAAAATTTGGCGGCATTAATTATATAGGAAACCATGTGAAATTTATACTGATCATAAGAGCTTGAAGTATTTATTTACTCAAAAAGAGTTAAATATGAGGCAAAGAAGATGGCTTGAACTATTGAAGGACTATGATCTAGATATTAAATATCATCCTGGAAAGGCTAATGTAGTGGTAGATGCACTCAGCAGGAAATCAATAGCAGGTGTGGTAGCGTTGCTCTCTACTTAACAGCAAATTCTGAGAGACCTTGAAGATTTGCAAATTGAAGTGATCAATACTGATGTTAAAAATATCTTAGCCAATTTAATGGTATAGTCAGCAATGGTAGAATAAATAAAAGCTACCCAACAGAATGATATTTATTTATGCCAGTATAAGGAAGATCTAGAAAAAGGATTGCATCCTGAGTTCAGAATTTATTTAGATGATACCTTATATTTTGAAAACAAGTTGTGTGTACCCAGAGATCCCAAATTAAAGAGAGAAATTTTGGATGAAGCCCATAAATCTCATTTCACCATTCATCTAAGTAGTACAAAGATGTATAGAGATTTAAAATAGCATTTCTAGTAGAATGGTATGAAGTAAGAAATAGCTCAATTTGTATCCTAGTATTTTGTATATCAATAAATAAAAGCCGAACATCAAAAACCAGCCAGTTTGCTAAAGCCATTAAAAATACCAGAGTGGAAATAGAAACACATTACTATGAATTTTGTCACTGGGTTTCCGAAGACAACAAAAAAGAATGATGCAATATGGGTGATTATTGATCAGCTTACTATATCAGCCCACTTCTTACCCTTTCGAGTTGGTACTTCACTTGATAAGTTAGCACGGATGTATATTGATGGAATAGTATGCTTACATGGTGTGCCAGTAAGTATTGCATCTTGAGTGCTACTTTTGAAAACTTTTTCAACAATAGTAAAAAAATTATAGTAAAAATTAATTAATCTAATTAATTAATTACTGATCATATCAGATTAATAAATTCTATATAAAAGGATCTAAACATAATATGCATGCATTTACATAGATCAAAAAAGGAAAACTATGCAGTAAACAGTTTACTACATCTACGTGTTTAGAACACAATACCTTATGCGGATAGTCGATCATCATGATCTAATCATCGTCTAAGAGGTCTACTGATCACGATGCAGCCACACAAATATTTGACCTTCATGGATCATCCACACGAGTCTCCTGGTCCTAATCAACTCCTCTTGAGTGCTAGCTTGATGAAGAATGCTCCTGACGGCTAGATCTGATCAAACAGTTTTGATCTCCCTTCATCATAACTTTAGATGCTCTAGATCAGTAGTAGGGGTAGAAGAGAGGATGAGAAAGCACTCCATAAAATCTTGTAAAGATCTGATGCAGAGATCTTACAAAATCAAAATAGGAACCCTAGATCATGAACTAGGGCTACGTAGCACCCAAACCCTAGCACCAAGTTTCTTCCCTCAATTTCTCTTCTCAGATTTTTTTTCTTATTTTTTTTCAAGCTATGGAAGCAATTAGGTACTAGAGGAGAAAAGTCATAAAAAACTTGCACCCAAAAAACATTCCAGGAATTTTATAGAGGATGTACAAGAGTAGGTGGCGTGGAGAAAAGGTAAGATAAGGGAGTTGTTTCATTCAAATTCAAACTCTATTTGAATTTGATTGGCAACTAATCCTACTTATCTCTCTAGGACGTGGAAAGAAGGGATGTGAGCCCTCTTTGCATGGGATAACATTCATGAGAAACCTTTTCTTGTGGAGAATGGAATGGCACAAACAAAGGTGATGTGGCACATGTCAAGACTAGGTCAAACCAATCTTAAAACCTCTCATCCAATTTAACCAACCCAATCCAAATTGGTTAGGCCCAATTAGACCAAATTAAATCTAACTAATTTAAGCTTAATTAGACTTAGTTAAATTTTAATCAAATCAAAAATTAATTAAGCCCAACTCCTGATCAAATCAGGGATCATACTTTCTCGACGATTAGGTCATCTCATAACCTAATCGAGTCAAATCCAACTGAATCTAATTCAATTGAACTTAATCCAAAAATAATTATTCAATCAAATTAAGTTAATTAATGATCAAATTATTAATAAAATCTATCATAAATTTAGAATCTAAATTCAGTGGATGTTTGGATAATAAAGTCCCATCAAAATGAAACTCTTGATCGAAGAATCCCAAACCAATGGGACTCTTGATCCCGATGTCTAAAATAAGTGGAACTTATGATTGTAGAGTCATAACCCTTGATCATAGAGTCTCAGATAAGTAGGATATAGAGTCTCAGAGTAGTAGGACTCTTGGTCGAAGAGTCCCAGTTCAGTGGGACTCTTGACCACAGACTCCTAGATATTGAGACTCAGTGTCCTAACCTAGTAGAACTCTCGATCAAAGAGTTCTAGTCTAGTGGGACCCTTGATCATAGAGTCTCAGTCGAGTGAAACTCTTCATCAGCCATCAGATTAGGTAGAAATCTATAATGTGTGTGACCCCATATGTCCGAACCTAAGTCGGTAGCATAAAAATCAATTTCTGTACTAATCAAAGTGACCATCTAACAATGGTACCCGATGTTCGAATAGATCGAATAATCATAATCACAACATTCAGAACCTACGCAAATATTGTTGTCGTATAATTCATTCATTTGTCCTCTGTGCACAGGATGACTTTAGGATTTGACTATCAATCCTAAAAGATACATCCAAATCGTGTCTCAAAGCAATTAGTCTTGTGACCCCTCACAAGAACTACCCTGGCCAAGGCTTTGCTAAATTGAAATACTATTGAATACAGCTCTTGAAAGTAAGAGTGGTCAATCCCATCTTGATATATGCACCGACTCCTTAAGTAATTAAATATGCCTAGAAATCTTCCATCATTGAATTAAAAATTTAGGTAGTCTTGCATCAAAGCACAGTGAGTTGCTTGAAAGTCACCATGGTGATCTCAGGTCGGAGGGATAGTTATACCTATATTCCATAAGAGCAAATCTTGATAGTAGAAAAGCTCTAAAATTGATTACGTTCAATACAGATGTACCCATATATCTCACTTGCATGCCATACCAGTGTCTCAACACTCTTTGGTTATAAGGACAACCAACCTTTATAGCATACAATGACCTATACTCGATAAATATTATCATCCTAAGTAACAATGTATCATTTTATTGTGAATAATTTTAAGGACTAAATGATAAATCCTTCTTTATCAAATCTAGATAGTCCTAAGAATTTCATCACAATATAAGAGTTCATTAGAAGACAACAAAATTTATGATGAAAAATGTCAAAATAATTTTTATTAATTAATAATTCATATATAAGTATAACAAGTAGCACAACTATCAATAGATTGATGATTAGTTTTAAAACCATTTCAATAATCTCTCACTTGGATTAAAGTCAATCGATATAGTATCTAATACATATCTTTGACTTGAAGTCATTGAACTCCTTCACCATAATAGTTTTAGTGAATAGGTCAGCTAGGTTCTCTTTTTTGTCGATCTTCTGAAGATCGACGTTATCTCGATCTACGATCTCTTAGATAAGATGGTAGTAGCATAGAATATGTTTCATTGGCTGATGTGCCATCAGTTTCTTCGCTTGAGCAATGGCTTTAGAACTATCGTAGTAGAGAAAAATTAGACCATCAAGAAAGGATGCTACTCCAAACTTGGTGATGAACTTTCTCAACCATACCACTTCTTTGGCAGCATCTGATGCAGCGACATACTCCACCTTGCAAACTGAATCGACCATAGTGAGCTGCTTGGAATACTTCCAGTAGACTGCCCCACCATTAAGGATGAATATATATCCTGATACACTCTTACTGTCATCATGATCAGACTGAAAATTAGAGTCTATAAATTTCATAAGTTTTAAGTTTGATTCACCATATACAAGCCACTGGTCCTTAGCATTTCTCAAATACTTCAGGATGGTTTTAACAATTTTTTAGTGATTCTCTCCTAGATCAAATTGATATCTACTCACTATCCCTAGTGAATATGCTACATCTGATCACGTACATATCATGGTGTACGTACATTATAGAATCCATTATCGAAGCATATGGTATTCTACTTATATGCTCTCTTTCTAGAGGTATTGTCGGACAATCCCTCTTTGAAAGAGAAATTCCATGGCCTATCGGTAGATAGCCTTTCTTAGAATTCTTCATGCTGAACCATTTCAACACAGTATCAATGTACGTAGACTAGGATAATCCAAGTAATTTTTTAGATATATCTCTATAGATCTTCATCCCTAGGATATAGAAAGCTTCTCCTAGATCTTTCATGAAGAATTGTGATGACAGCTAGATCTTTATTTCTTATAATGCAGGAACATCATTTTCGATTAAGAGAATATCATCCACATACAATACTAGGAATACTATTGCTGAACTATTAGCCCATTTGTATATGCAGGGCTCCTCTTCATTTTTAACAAAGCCATACATTTTGATTGTTCTATCAAATCATATGTTCTAGCTCTGAGATGCCTACTTCAGTCCATAAATGGGCCTCTGAAGTCTGCACACCTTAGACTCATCTATGGATGTGAATCCTTCAGACTGTATCATTTATACCTCCTCATCCAGCTCTCCATTTAGAAAAGCCATTTTCACATCCATCTGCTAAATTTTACAGTCCAGATGGATAGCAATGGCAAGCATAATTCAAATGGATTTGAGCATTACCACAGGAGAAAACGTCTCATCATAGTCAATACCATAACGTTGATGATTTTTTAGGCAATCAGATGAGTTTTATAGATCTCTACCTTTTCATCTGCACCTCTTTTCCTTTTAAAGATCCACTTACATCCTATGGATTTTATCCCTTCAAATGGGTCAACCAATGTCCATACATCATTGACCTTCATGGATTCCATTTTGGATTTCATGGCCTCAAGCCATTTCTTAGAGTTAGATCTTTGCATTGTATCTATATAGGTGATCGGATCCTGATCATTCTCATCGAGTTCAATAGGATCCCCATCTCGGACCAAGAAATCGTAGTATCTATCCAGTTGACGTGGTACTCTATTAGATCGCCTTAAAGATGCATCTATAATGGGTTCTATGTCTGATCTAATCAGATCCAGCTTAGGTTCAACAATTTGTATATGTTCTTCTACCTTCCGTACTTCATCAAGTTTGCCCTTAGAGGCATTAGTTCCTTCACTAAGGAACTTCTTTTCTAAAAAGACTACCTTAAGGTTGAGAAATACTTTTTGCTCATCAGTAAGGTAGAAGTAATATCCTTTGATTTCTTTTGGATAACCTACAAAATTATACTTATCAGACCTAGGTCCAAGCTTGTCTATAATCAAATGTTTGATATAAGTAAGAGACCCCCAAACCCTAAGGTGTGAGAGCATTGGCTTACGCCCTATCTATATCTCATATGATGTTTTATTAATAGATTTACTCAAAATCCTATTTAGAATGTAACAAGCTGACTCGAGTGCATATCCCTAAAGAAAGATTGGCAAACCAGCAAATTTCTTTATGGATTGAACCATGTCCAACAGGATCCAATTTTTTTTTTCAGACACACCATTATGTTATGGTATTCTAGGAGGGATCCATTAGGAGAGAATTCTATTCTCTACAAGATATATCAGAAACTCATTGAAAAGATACTCACCCCCTCGATCAGACTGAAGAGTTTTAATACTCTTCCCAATTTGCTTCTCTACCTCATTTTGGAATAGTTTGAACATTTCAAACGACTCCGACTTATGCTTCATTAAATAGACATACCCATACCTAGATAGATCATCTATGAATATTATAAAGTAGAAGTATCCACTTCTAGCACTTGAGCTCATGGGTCCACATACATCTGAATGTACTAGACTCAAGAGTTCAGTGGCTCGTTCATCTTTTTCAGTAAAAGGTGACTTGGTCATCTTACCAAGAAGACAGAACTCATACGTCGAAAGTGATTCATAATCACTAATCTCAAAAAAAAATTTTTTAGCTAACCTATTTATTCTATTCTTATTAATATGACCTAGCCTACTGTACCAAAGGTAGACTTCGGACATATCACTAATTCTAAGAAGTTTATCGGAGGATTGAACCACGTGAATAGGAATAGTTAATAAATAAATATCATTATTTAATTATCCAATAAAAATTGTAACATCATTCAAAATGATATTATAATTTTTTTTTTATTGATATTTTATAACCATTCATGGCTAAAAGGCCTACAGAAATAACATTCAATAAGAAAGTTGGACAAAAATGACATTCATTAAGAATAACTTTATTTGAATTGATTAAAAGGTTTATGATTTCTAAAGCTAGAATTAAAATTTATCTTCCATCTCCAACATTCAAGAACCTCTCATCTTGATCAAATCTCCTACTAAATCCTGCATCAAATTATAAATATGATAAGAGCTTCCAATATCTAATACCCAAGCAGTAGAATCAAACAAGAAAAAATTATAAGATGTTATCATATAATTACCTTGCCTAGCAACCACTTGCTTCTTCTTCGATCAGTTTGGATTCAGGAAGGCAATATACAGAGGACAGTTCCTCTTTTAATGCCCCTGCTTCTTACAGAAGAAGCATTCCATCTGGCTCTGGTCGGACTTGCGCTTCTTGGTCCTATCCTGTGCAATCATCCTGGCATTTGGTTGTACCTTCTTGTTCTTTTTTTTCTTATTCCTTTTTTCTTTCTTAAAGGATCGACAATCAGAAGAAGACCCTCCCACTACATTCACTGTCTCCTTATGGAGTTGGTGATCCTTCTCAAAGTTCTACAGCAATCCCAACAAGCCGTGGTAGTTGACTGCAAGCTTTATCATTCTAAAATGAGTCAGAAAAGGAAGGACTTGGACAAGGAATTAAGGATCGCATCCTTACCGAGCTGCTCGTGCAGGAAAAAGCCAAACTTGCTAAGGCACTCAATCATCTCGATTATGTACAATACATGATCGATGATTGAGGCCCTATCCCTCATTCGAGCATTGAAAATGGCATAACTTATTTTGTGCCTTTCAATTTCGTCAAGCATGCCAAAGGAGTCGTTCAATATTTGAAGCATCTTCTATGGTTGAGCATTTTCGAGCCTATAGCTAAACTCATCGTTCATTGCCACCAGCATTATACACCAAATGATGGTATAGTCGTTGAGCCACTTCTGGTAAGTATCTTGTACCGCTCCTCTAGCATTCGGAGCTGGCTCCTCAGGTGTTGGATTCGTTATGATATAAAGGATCCGCTCATGCTCCAAGATAATTTTCAACTTACGATACCAGCTATTATAGTTGGATCCTATTAATTTATCATTATCTAATAATGATCGGAGCGACAGATTAGTGGCCATTTCTGTATTAAAAAAAAATCAAATCTAATTAGTATATGAATTAATTATCCTAAAAATTTGGACTTTAGTCTAAAGGTTCTTCCACTATTTTATACGAAATTGATAGCCTCTACCTCCAATTTGAGAAATTACTTTAATTTCTTAGTAGAAACTAGAATTCACATAAACTACACATGAGCCCAATTTTAGTTGGTCAACCCATGTGCACCTATGGATAGGTTCAAAATTAATTATTTCTCTAAATAATTTTTAGTAATATTAATTTTATTCTGGAGACCTAATCAGTAGGCTTTGGCCTTCACTAAAAAGATCCGGTTAGATCCAACCATTAACATGACTACATTTGGTCTTATCTAATCAATAAATGATCAGGTCTAATTTTGGTCGGCCAATCTAACCACCATCAGAAAGACTTAACCAAATCATCATTTTATGAATGATAATTTCATTAATCAATAAGTACCAAGCTTTTGGGCCTCCAGTGATTATTAAATTAATGAATCCATTATCACTCAACTTAATAAAAAGTTATGATATAGTTATCTATATAACTATTTCATTTTTAAGGACCTAATAATTTTAGAGAATTTAGTTAATTTATTTAAGAAAAGCAAGCCAATTTCAATCTTTCCACTAACTTCACCAAGTCAAATAAAAAAGGATTTAATCTAAGTTGGCATTAGGAGCATCTAAATTAGTTAGACTGATTTACCTAATTGACATGGGTGAGCTCGAATCACCAAGTGATCCAATCAAAATCTAACTCACCAAGATGGTTAGATAAGTGAGATCAGTGGAAAGGATATGCCATTAACTCGTCAAAAATTGAATTAGTGCAAGTAGCTCCAAATTAAAAGCCACTGGTCTAATCTGCCAGACTTATCTTAGACACCATCTAGTTCATTAGTTTTAATTTGATCAACCTAGTAATTACATATTTGATCGCATAGCCATGAATTAGATCCATTTAGTCCTCGTTAAATGCATGGACTTGATCAACTACAACTATTGTAATTGAGTTTATAGAGTCTTTGACCTAATCCAAATTAACATTTAATTAGATTTGATCAACTACTCTAAATTAGTTCACTCTTTAACTAACCTTAGGTCTAACCCAATTTATGGACATAATTCATCTAACTCAATAACCTATAGGTTTATGATTAATGACTTAGGATCTTAATTCATAATTTTAGATACTAAATCATTTCACTTAATTTTAGTTAAGTTTATAGGCTGAGGGTTAGGATTTGGTATTTTGAAAATATTTTTGAAAATTTTGAAAGATTTTTTATAATTTAGTATTATTCATCAATTGAGTCGACTCACTTTAAACTTAAATCGGCTCAATTCATAAATAACACTAGTTGTAAGATTTAATCTAAAATTATGTACACTACATAATACTAAATCATGAATCAAATTTTAGATCCTATCTAAATATGCATTCATGATCAAAAATTAGATTAAAGCCTAATTTAATCAGATCATAAAAATATTAGATTAGATCTAAGATTTTATGATTAACTACTTAGATCAGCAACATACTAGGACAATTTTTTCACTATAGAGGATAAACCCTATAGCAGGACAACCTTCAATCCATGCAATCTTGATTTTAATTTTTAGATCTAATTAATCAGATTATTAGATTAATATTTAGATCAATCTTAAATTATCAATCTAAATATGCAAGCATATCATGTTTAGCGAACCATCGCTCTGATACCATTTGAAGGGAATAGTGCAGGATTTGCAGTGCTACTTTTAAAAACTTTTTAAAAATAAAAAAAAATTATAGTAAAAATTAATTAATCTAATCTAATTAATTACTAATCATATCAGATTAATAAATTCTATATAAAAGAATCTAAACATAATATACATGCATTTATATAGATCTAAAAAGGAAAACTATGTAGTAAATAGTTTACTATGTCTACGTGTTCAGAACATAATACCTTGCATGGATAGTCGATCATCATGATCTGATCATTATCTAGGAGGTCAGCTAGTCATGATGTAGCCACATAAATGTCTGGCCTCCATGGATTATCCATATGAGGCTCCTGGCCTTGATCAGCTCCTTCTGAGTGCTAGCTCGACGAAGAATGCTCCTGACGGCTAGATCTGATCGAACAGTTTTGATCTCCCTCCACCATAACTTTTGATGCTCTGGATCAATAGCAAGGATAGAAGAGAGGATGTGGAAGCACTCTACAAAATCTTGTAAAGATCTGATGCTCAGATCTTACAAAATCAAAATAGGAACCTTAGATCATGAACTAGGGCTGCGCAGCACCCAAACCCTAGTGCCAAGCTTTTCCCCTCAATTTTCTTCTCAGATTTTTTTTCTTATTTTTTTTTAGGATATGGAAGGGATTACATACTAAAGGAGAGGAGTCTTAAAAAAACTTGAGCCTAGAAAAAATTCCAAAAATTTTATAGAGTGTGCACAAGAGAAGGTGGCGTGGAGAAAAGGTAAGATAAGGGAGTTGTTTTATTTAAATTCAAACTCTATTTGAATTTGAATGGCAACTAATCTTACCTTATCTCTCTAGGACATGGAAAGGAGGGATGTGAGCCCTCTTTGTATGGGAAAACATTTATGAGAAACCTTTTCTCGTGGAGAATAGAATGGCACAAACAAGGGTGATGTGGCATATGTCAAGACTAGGTCAAACCAATCTTAAAACCTCTCATCCAATTGAACCAACCCAATCCAAATTGGTTAGGCCCAATTAGACTAGATTAAACCCAACTAATTTAGGCTCAATTAGGCTTTGTTAAATCCTAATCAAATTAAAAATTAATTAAGCCCAACTCCTGATTAAATCAGGAATCATACTTTCTCAGCGATTAGGTCATCTCATAACCTAATTGGGTCAAATCCAACTGAATCTAATTCAATTGAACTTGATTTAAAAATAATAACTTAATTAAATTAAATTAATTAACAATCAAATTATTAATAAAATTAAATTAAATTTAGAGTCTAAATTCAATGGATGTCCAGATAATAGAGTCCCATCAAAATGAAACTCTTGATCGAAGAGTCCTAAACCAGTGGGACTCTTGATCTCAGTGTCCAAAATAAGTGAAACTCATGATTGTAGAGTCATAACCCTCAATCATAAAGTCTAAGATAAGTAGGATTTAGAGTCTCAAAATAGTAGAACTCTTGGTCGAAGAGTCCCAATTCAGTGAGACTCTTGACCACAGACTCCTAGATATTGAGACTCGGTGTCCTAACCCAGTAGAACTTTCGATTGAAGAGATACAATCTAGTAAAACTCTTGATCATAGAGTTTTAGTCGATTGAAACTCTTCACCAGCCATCAGATCAGGTCGGAACCTCTAATGTATGTGACTCCACAGGTCCGAACATAAGCCGATAGCATAAAAATCAATTTCTATACTAATTAAAGTGACCATCTAGCAATGGTATCCAATGTTCAGATAGGTCGAATAGTTGCAATCATAATATTCAGAATCTACATGAATATGATTACCGTATAATTCATCCCTTTGACCTCTGTGCATAGGATGGCTTTAGGGTTTGACTATTAATCTTAAAAGATACATCCAAATCATATCTCAAAGTAATTAGTCCTATGACCCCTCACAAGGACTACCCTGACCAAGGCTATGTTAAATTAAAATACTATTAAATACAACTCCTAAAATCAGGAGTGGTCAATCCCATCTTGATTCACGCACCAAGTTCTCAAATACTTAACTGTGCCCAAAAATCTTCTATCACTGAATTAAAAATTCAGGTAGTCTGGCACCAAAGCACAATAAGTTGCTTGAAAGTCACCATGGTGATCTCAAATTAGAGGAACAGTTATACCAATATTTCATCAAAGCAAATCTTGACAGCAGAAAAGCTCTGAAGTTGATCACATTCAGTGCAGATGTATCTATACATCTTACTTGCATGCCATACCAGTATCTCAACACTCTTTGGTTACGTGGACAACTAACTTATATGGCACACAACGATCTATACTCGATAAACGTTGTCATCCTAAGTAACAACGTATCATTTGATCGTGAATAATTTTAAGCACTAAATGATAAATTCTTCTTTGTCGAATCTAGATAGTTCTAAAAATTTTATCACAATATAAAAATTTATTAGAAGATAATAGAATTTATGATGAAAAATGCTAAAATAATTTTTATTAATTAATAATTCATATACAAGTATAATAAGTAGCACAACCGTCAACAGGCTAATGATTGACTTTGGGACATATTTCTAATATCAAAAACCAGCCGATTTACTAAATCCATTAGAAATACCAGAGTGGAAATGAAAACACATTACTATGAATTATGTCACTGGGTTTTCGAAGTCAGCAAAGAAGAATGATGCAATATGGGTGATTATTAATTGGCTTACTATGTCAGCCCACTTCTTATCCTTTTGAGTTGGTACTTCACTTGATAAGTTAGCATGGATGTATATTGATTGAATAGTATGCTTACATGGTGTGCCGGTAAGTATTGTATCTGATCGAGATCCTTTGAAAAAGTTTTCAAGAAGCCATGGGATCCAAATTAAGGCTTCGTACCACTTATCATCCACAAATTGATGGTCAATCAGAAAAGATAATTCAAACCCTAGAAGATATGTTGAGAGCTTCTGCTTCCATTTTTGGAGGACATTGAGATGATCATGTGGCTCTAATAGAATTTGCCTATAATAATAGATTTCATTCTAGTATTAAGATAGCACCCTATAAAGACTTATATGGAAGGAAGTGCATATCTCCTTTGCATTGGAATGATGTTGGTGAAAAGAAATTGTTAGGTCTCGAGTTAGTTCAGGATGCTAAAGAGAAAATTCATCTGATCAAAAAAAAAATCAAGGCAGCACAAGATAGACAAAAAAATTAGACAGATAGAAAAAGGAGAGAATTATCATTTCAAGTTAGCAATTTTATTTTCTTGAAAGTGTCACCAACAAAAGGTATCATGCGATTTGGGAGGCATGGCAGGCTAAATCCATGTTATGTCAGGCCTTTTGAAGTCTTGAGCAAGGTAGGAGATGTTGCTTACAAACTAGCCTTGCCACCAAAATTATCTAAAGTGCATAATGTCTTCCATGTTTTTTTATTGAGAAAGTATGTTCATAATCCAAATAATGTGATAAAGTATGAGTCATTGCAAGTTTAGGAAGATTTAACTTATGAGGAGTTTCCTCTCCAAATTATTGATCGAAAAGAGCAAGTTCTAAGGCGGCGTGTAATTCCATATGTGAAGATTCAGTGGAGCAATCATGGAGAATGAGAGGCTACCTAGAAACTTGAAGATGATATCAAGGCAAAGTATCCTTACTTATTTGAAAATAAAGGTACGCTAAGTTTCAAGGATAAAATTTTTTATTAGGAGGGGAGAATGTAATAATCAACCCATTTAAAAAAAGGGGGGGGAAGAAACGAACGAAGATTCCCAATGAGAGTCTTCTTCTCCTCTTACCCGTTTGGGATTAGGACTCCTAGGATTTTCCAAACCCTAGGAGCTATAAAGTCCTCCCCCTCCCTTCTTCCAGGCCATTGAACAACTTGAAGTCTTCCCTTCTCCTACTTCTTTCTCTATTTTCCTATTAAAGCCATGGATGCCTTCCTTGCATCCATCTAAAAACCTCACCGAAGAAGCCACCGAAGCCCAAGGTAAGCCTGAATCATCCTCCTCCTTCCTTCCCTTTCTTTCCATGTCTTTGTGCACGGTCGCCGATCATCGGATTCACCAAAAGATCCATGAAGAAGCAAAATCCTTGTTATCCCCTATTTGGCCGAGTGTTGTTTTTTCCTTTTCTCTGGCCATCGACACCGCCGCTCATGGTGCCGCACCCCTGAGTCATGACCCCACTTAGCAGCAACCCATCCCAGAGTTTTTGGCCATTGATGATCAACTGAAGATCGAAAAAATTGAAAGAAAGGGGACGATCTCCTATTTTTCTAAGTTTTATTGAGTTTCTTTTAATGGCCGGCCACCTGCCGCTGGCCACCCTTTTTGCTCCGCCATCCCTTGCTCTGCCTGCTGCCATCCATCACCAGACTATCAACTATGCCACCGTGCCCAACCTAAGCACCAACCGCTCCCTTCCATCCTCTATTTCGACCAAAGAAAAGAAAATAGAAAAGAATAAGAAAGAAGAGAAGAAGAAGAAGAAAACAAAAGAAAAAGAAAAAAGAAAAGAAAAAGAAGAAGAGAGAGAAAGATCACTTTCTTGAATCTCTAGGTTTTTCTCTATCATGTCTCTTCTCCTACTTTCTCTTTCTAAGAAGACCCATAGGCCTTAGATCAAGTCAAAATTTTCTTTTTTTGGGACTCATGTTGGTTCCGACAAATTGATCCTGAATCATGTTTGTGTCTGGATGATTTATCGAATCGATCATTTAGTCAACCATTATTTTTATTATTTATTAAATAAAAATTAATTAAGATTTAATATTTTAAATAGAAATATCTGACTCGTTCGATGCAGCCTAAAGATTTAGAGTGATCAAGGTAAGTGAATTTTACGTTCCTTACTTATTTTTAAATTATCATATCTTTTTATGTATATGAACTGTTGTTATAAATTCATATTTTTTATAAAATAAGGATCAGCATATGATATATAAAAATTATATTTTATTATGATCATTGCTTTCATGAATATGTTTTATATGAAGATGGCATATTTTATGATGAATGAATTTTAATATTTTTCATCTATATTTTAAAAAAAGATATAATAATTTCAAAGGCTCAGAGATAGCTATGAACGAATTTCTATGAGAAAGTCGATACCCGAAGCTAGCATCCATAAGAAACATGGCCCCGCCAATGAGTTTCATGTTGGCACAAGAATAAGAATCCTATCGATTAAGAAATATGGCTCTGTCATGGGTATAATAGTAATCATAGTACAAATATCTATGAGCATTGTTTTGAAATATGACATGAATGTGTAATTGGAAATAATTTATAAATTATGTTTATAAAATTTCATGATTTATGCATGCATGATTGATTTATGATCTACTCTATATTATGTTCTATGAAATGTTTTATTTGCTATAATTATTATTTTTGAAATAATGCATTATCATGAACAAACTTATGCTTGATACGGTAAGAAAACATAGATTTTATTTACTGAGCTAGTGTAGCTCACATCTTTTTATTTTTCTTTTTTTTCTTATAGAGAATTAAGGATAGGAACAATGAGGGATCCAGGCTTGGGGCTCTACGTAGCAGGCTTGAAAATTTTGATAACTGCACTTAGTTTAATTAAATGATTATAAACATGTATTAGGTTATGAATTTTGAGATTTAAATTTTGGTTTTGGCTTTTGGATTAGATGCTCTGAACTAGTTTTGGTTTAATTAAGAATTTGATTTGAACTTTTTATTATTTTATTCTTGATGCATTTGCTATCTAATTTAAGAAAATGAATGTTGGCTTCATATTATCGAGGGTGGTATCCCTCGATAGCATGGCCATGTTATATTCCAATTTTGGGGCATGATACAATCCTTATACATAAATCTCTCTCAACTAGAAGCTATCCTCGCAAAGCTCTCTCAATAGGAGATCTTCTGAAATGACCATTGTCTACTATCTAGTAGTCTGCTTGAAGCCTCTTATTTCTACTCTCTGCTTGCGCCCTTCAGAGTCTACTGCTGCTATAGATTAGCTCTATGATCTTCTATCAAGCCATGCCTTAGGACTCTCTGCCGACCACTGCTCTGCTCCACCCCATGGTCTTCTTATAGGGTCTTTTATAGGCCTCAGATCGAGTCCAATCCCAATCTAGAATGAAGTCCGAAATGGATTAGAACTTAAATAACCTCTAAATCTGTTAGATCATGACCACAATCTCTCTAGGCCATCGGATCGTGCATTTTTGCACCTATTGACCGCTCACAAACCAGGTCTAGTGTGAACTCGGCCAGCCACTGCACACCATGCCAGTCCGCCTAGCTTGTTCCTTGTGTGCGCTGCATTATTTTGTGGTCAACCTCTTAACGGTCCACACCATGCATGTGGACCATGTCTGAATCGGTGGACCGTGCCAACCTAGCACTGTAGACCACATGGGGCTATGTGGACCATGTCCTGCTCTCTTGTGGACTGCCGGTCCGCAATGGACCGCATGGTCCAGGCGGGCTGTTGCATGCGGGCCGTGCATGCCTGCCTGGGCTATGCATGCCTGGGCCATGCCCAGCTCGTAGGCCCTACGCCTGCGAGCTAGCCCAAAGCCTGCTCTAAGCTTTGGGTGTCCTTCTGGGCTTTTCCTTACTGTGGATATTGTTATGGACTTCTTATGGATCGAATTCGAGATATTTTTTTTAACACTAAGTTTGGCAAATTCATACATCATCATCACCCATAGACACAGAAACATTTGAATCTTAATGCTTATCTCTGAGCAACATTTCTCCTCACATTCGTGTGAAGCATAATGCTTATGGTATGATGTGCTATTTTATTAAAAAGCAAAAAGGAAAGAAAAATTTATATGATTACAGAAGATTATTAACCAAGTAAAATTAGACCAATTTGTCCATGACTGAAATTTAGTTGCTTTAAACATCAACCTCAAGAACATATTCAATTAACTAGAATGGCACGCTTTAGTTTCAATGAAGCATGGTTTAATTGAGATTTTAGAGGAAACCGATTAGAAAACATGGTTAGCTAAAATTTTCATCAAAAATTTAGCCATCTGATTCATGAAAAATTGAGCATCTACACTAGCCTCTACAAAAAATTGGGTGATGCAAGACCACTCCAAAAAACGAACAGCCACCCAACTTGCATCTTTACCATAATTTTTTTTTTTTTTGATAAAAGAGGAGGATAATGGAAGTTTTTCTGTTGCTCACCGAGCTTTATTGAAAATGAGAGAATGTACAAGGGGATTACATACAATAGAAAAAAAATAGCAGAATGTATAAAACAAAAGGACCTATTTTTATATAAAAGTTAAGAACTATTACGAACAGAGAGTAAGGATCAAAAGAAAGCTCCATCGATCATCTCTTTATCCAAGATTATGTCATCATCCAGAGCAGTGTTAGTTAAAAACATCCTGCATCATCACCTCCCAAAAGGACATAAACCAAAGAGAGCACCCAAGAGGAGAGTAAGAGGTGCCAAAAAAGAGACTCAGAGGTAGTGTCAATTCTTAAGGAATCGTATATCGGGCAGACTATTATTGCCTTCAATGATCAACAAAAGCCTTCCTCCATTGTTGTCTCTACTGAGAATTAAAAGCAAGTCGGAGGGCGATAGCAACAAGCCAGTTACAAAGTCAGCAAGGAACAACTGTGAAAATCATGACGGCCGAATACAGTCGAATTAGCAGTATTTTTATTGGCCACTAGCAATTTCAATTTCTCCCAAAGCTTACAGAATGCAAGAAGATACTTTGGTTTACAGAGCACAGACCGGTCATTCAAAAGCTGCAAGATTTTAATGACCTTAGAACTAGGCTTAAAAGTTTTATGCAGAAAAATTCAGCAATTCCTTTCATGCCAGCAACTCCAAACTACAGCAGCAATCAACATAAAGATTGAAGGCTACAAGTCTTTAACAAAAAATTCTCATCTTTATTTAGAGCAAAGTTCTCATGAGTCACAATAAAAAATTGGCACATTGAGAGATTGACAAAGTATTCTCAAGATTGAGGCAACAAACATGCAAACCATGAAGAGATAATTTATAAATTCATTTTGATGATCACAAAAGGCACAGCCACCTAAGAACCTCCCAGTTTTCCTAAAAAGGTGGTCCCTAGTATTGAGTTTATTAAGTAAATAGAGCCGCAAGCAACATTTGACCTTAGAGGGGATACTGATACTCTATAGAGCTTAGCCATCACCCATTTAACTCCTTTTGAATTAAGAAAGTGATAAAAGAGGCCATTGAGAAATCTCCATTATGAGTTAACTTCCAGCTGGCACAATTACGACCATAAGTTAACTGAAAACAGCTAAGGATATTCAACAGGATAAAACTTTTAGCACTAGCAATTTGGGACCGCTGGGATCTAACTTTAAGATTCCAAGAGTTTGAACTAGAGAAGAGTCTGGCAACTACACCAGAATTCAATCTAGATGCCTAATAGATGTTAGGAAAAACCTTATAAAGTGGCCCTCGAGGATCTAAGCATCTTCTCAAAAAAAGCACGTTACCAACCAGAAATTTGATACGGTTCCAGCCATTACCAAGCATCTTTACCGTAAAAGTTGTTATCATCAGCCTAACGTGTTTATTTGTAACGATGGCAGGGGGGACCCTTAATCCTGCTAAGTATTTAAAATAATATTAGAAATAATCATTTTATAAAAAAAATTATGACATCAGAAGGTGAAGTCACATGAAAAATATAATGAACATTTTTTTTTTTTTTTAATGAAAGGATAATGGAGGAAGAGAAATGGTTCCCCTAGCTTTATAAATTATATAGTCTGGAAGGAAAGCAAAGTTACAGGCACCGATTTGGACGAGCAATTACGAGGCGACTAGCAATGGCGTAAACAACATATTGGTATCGGCCACAAATTAGATGCCTTGACAGCTTCAAATAGCAACAAAGATGTGGGAAAACTAAAATCACATTGGCAAAGGGAGCTGAATACCAAATTAATGTCATGGCTGCTAGGAGGTTTGTTTTGGCAGCAATGGACCGAGATGCTGTAGAATGGTTTGGTGGCTCTGAAGATATCCTCGGAATATTAGCAGAGCGTTGTGGAGAGCGGTGTTGATTGAAGAATTCTTGTGAAGAAATGTATGGGAGTTTCTTTCCAACAAATTACTGTTGAAAGTTGATCCTATCCCATTGTCAAATCACCTTTGATTCTTTTGCTCCTCCAAGTTGTCCAAAGATCTCGGACATCTCTTGGCCGGCCCTTTATATTAAGCTGAGTTTTCAACCGGAACCATTAGTTTCTTGCAAAAAAAAGAAATATTTTACTATAACGAGGTGAGAGATAGTTTCGGTGTTAGCTCCACTCCGATACACTCCATCCTTTTTTTTGCTTATCGCCTCCCTATATTTTATTTATTGTTTAATGCCAACCACATTGACTTGTTTTGGTGTGTACAAGGAACAAAGAACGTCTGCTCGACTAATAAATTTATAAAAAGAGCTGAGCAAAATGATGTTGTTTGTAAGTTTCCCTCGATGGTTTCAAGTGCCTCGTATTGTAGAGTTTCAAGGTAAGAGAGGGGACCACGAACTTTGATGCTTCATTTTTGGCTTCCCTAGTTCCGAGTGAAGCAATGGATATACTAGTTTTCACAACTCCACTAAATAGCTCAGCAAATGAAATAGGACCAATCCCAAAATCTAATATTATCGCTACTGCTGAATTTAAATAAGGTGCAATTCCAAGATGCATTTAGATACTTGCTGATGTTCCTCCACATTGGTGAATCCTTCGCCAAAGATATCCCTAATTTGAATCCAAAATTCCTTCTAGAATAGCGTGTAGTTTTCATCAGTCACCTTCAAGGTGCATCTGCTCCTTTGATGAGATTCCAAGTCTGAACTTTCATTTGAACCAGGGCTCCTCAAAGACCGTGTTGTACGTAAGACATTATTAGCAAAACAAATATATCAGATCATGCACACCACAGAGAAATTATAGTAACTTCTCAATTTTAAGTGAATTTCCTCTGTCCGATCCTAATCATTGAAAGGTAAAACCAAATGTTATCTGATGATGGCCTTCCTATTCTAATGCCACCAACTTGCGTGGCTAAATATAAGAACAAAAAATTACAAAAGAAAGATACAAAAACGTAGTTTAACTCGCTTAATAAAAAAGTATTTATGTGCATGACTAAGGAACACGATCCTCTCCACCATTCTAACAGCTGAAAAGTTGTCAATGGGCTGAGTCAACGCTGCTGAGACCACAAAGCCCAAAGATGACCCAAGGTTATTACCTAAGGCCAGAGCTCAGACTAGCCACTATATATGAATAAGAGTACCTTGTCTGGTCCAACACGTCTTGGTTTCAGCCAATCATGTTTCGGTGAATTGCTCTTCACCCTCCTGCTTGCAAGACCCTATTAAACTAGCGTCAATGAAGCCACCTTTGTCTGCTATCACTTTCAGGTCTTCTTTCCTGATAGTTTTCGAGAGTTTCCCCATCTTTCTTTGCAGGGCAACTTCCATATCCATTACATGGTGCTCTGTTGAATCCTAAGACATCAAAGGATTACTCGGTAAACTGATAGAAAGCAATAAATCTCTTCACTGATTAATTAAAGAACAAATAACTATACCATGTATTAACGTAACAAAGATAAGTAATCAAACAAAAGAAGAAAGCAAATATAAAACAGACGCATGAACTAGGCCGGTCCTGTTAATAGAAGCTGGCCATGGGCATCTGGTATGAACAAACAAGGTAGAGGTGGCTCTTCTAGAGCCACCGGATGATGCATTGGCTATGAAAGGCATGTTTCCCAGGATGTGGCTCTCATGCAATGCCATAGCTATCTCTGTTTTCCTGATCCCTCTCTTCTCTCCTCTCTTGCTATTTATTGATTTTCTATTATCCATCAAGAAAAAGAAGCTCAAAACTAAAAGCAAATAGATATATGGGTGTGCGTGCATGGGGTTTAATTAAACCAACGACCCAATTTGGACTGACGTAAGGGTAATGTCCTAATTTATATCCGATTAGGATTAGTAGGATACCATGAAGAATTTGGTATTTCCTAATCCGATTCAATGGTCCGGTTTGGACTAATTTTGGCAATCAAAATAATGATATATCAAGTTTCTTTGCATCTGCACCTGCAGAGTCATCCACCATATATGCTTTCCACGTCAACAATAGAATCCAACTCTTACTCTCTATTTGATACGAATGATAGAATAGAGAAAGGATGGATATAGAAGAAATGATGGATAAAAAAAAGGATAGATAGAAAATTCATCCATTCTCTCGTATATTTGATGAAATATAAAAGGATAGATGAGAATAATTCCTCTTCTATTTGATATAAAAGGAATAAAAAGAAAAATGGATGACACCCATATATATTATTTTTACTGACCATCTTTTAATAAAAATATTACTATTATTATTTATATACTTGTATCTAATAAAGAAATAAGTAATATATAAACTTATAATATATATAATTTATAATTATATAAAAAATAAAATAATATCTAATTTTAATTTAATTTAACCAAAAAATAATTTTGTAAATTAATTATTAATGAACAAGTTTATTTAATATATATTAATTATATAAATAACTAATTAATTTATAATTTAATTTAAATATTTAATTTTTTATACAAATAAATAATCAAAAATAGTAAGTATAAATAAAAATAGAAGATGATTCTAATTACATAATTATAATTATGAAAATTATGTACTAAATTTAAAATAATTAGAAATAAAATTTAATAGTATGGGATTAATAGTATATATTAAATAAAAAATTTTATAAATAATATGAATAAAAAAATAAAAAAGTGTTATACTTTTATCAAAAAAATTGATAAGTGATAATTTTGTTAATGTAAAAACCCACCTTTCATATACTCCATCCATCATTTCTTGTATCCTCTCAATTTAGAAGAATAAATTGGAAGGATGCAAATTGGTAAGCTATGATGGAAAATCATTCTATTTTATCTAACCTCCTTAAAACTATTGAACTAATTGGTGCATGGAGACCATCCATCTTTCCAACATCATCTATCCTCTCTCTCATAATTCCAACCAAACATAAGGTTAAAGCGGTCATCTCCTCTTACAAACATGTCCATGCATCCACTCCTACAAGACATGCACATTTGGGTCTCAGATGACCATGCTGATGAGCAGCTCCAGTGCTCCTTCAGCAATTTTTGCTACATCATATCTAGAGATGTCTCTAAGCTAGGAGGATAGGGTTTTGGTCAAGATAGAAAAAGAAAGAAAATCATCTCTATAAGGAAGTTGGGGGGATTAGTCAAAAATTGAGTGTCTTTGGTGACGTGAAGTGGTCTTCGGCACCACCATCTAGAGCTACTTTATGTAGGTGCTGATTGGCTCAAAGGAACATGCACCTTTCACCCATGTCCTTGGCTCTTCGTTTCTCTTCTCTCTTTTAATAAATAGAGGAACCACCAACCCTCCATAATTAGTAGGTGCATTATTTTTTCTACTTCTGCTTGTTGGGAAGATTCAGAAAGAGAGAGATGATGCATAGAAATCTATTGCCAAAGTCAACACCATGACCAAAGCTTTTCCATGCACCACAGAATTTCCACCTATGTCAGGTGACATTCCAAATAAACAGAAAGGGAAATGGAGCTCAAATTAATTATAATTTCGTATCTAATTTTAAAGGGATCAGGTTAGCTCGCCTCTCCTCTGCTTCCAACCTTGAATCGCTTGGCTACCCCCTCCCAAGTCATTCTTACTCTCCCTCTTCCTCCATGGCCATCAATACTTTCTCTTCCATGTACTTCTCTCCATCACTCTCAACTTTTTCTGACACACTTTTTTTTTTTGTATCTTCATCATGAATTATTGAGAGTTTAAATCACTATAAGAATTTTGAATATTAGTAATAAAAAAAATTTCATTACTAATAATATCTTTTTACCAACATAATACCGATGAAAAAAACGGCCGTTGCTAATACTATTAAAGATGAAAATTTTATTATTAGCAACGACAAATGCTGTTTCTAAAAGTATAATTTTTTAATATATTTAAATATTAAAAAATTATTAACAATGATGAATTTGGATTATTAGAGACGAAAATTCTATCGTTGTTAATTATAAACTATCAGCGATGGTTATTTAATTATTAGTGATGGCATAAGCTATTACTAAAATTATTTATTTTTTAATATTTTTTTATAATATTTAAATATAAAATAGATATTAACAATGGCAATTTTTTTCTATTAGCATTGAAAATCCTACCATCGCTAATAATTTTTTAAAAAAATCTCAACAATAAATAAAAAATTATTTGAAAATGTTATTAGAGACAAAATTAGCAACAACTTCTTTTCTATTACTAATAATCCAAAATACAACTCAAGTCCAATTCAAATCCAATTCGAACCCAATTCAAATCCAATTTAAAATCTTATCAAACCTAATTTAATTAAGCTTTGAAACCAAGTTTTACTTAGATTATAAAATTCAATTAGCCTAAAATTAAGTAAAAATTAATTAAATTAAATTTGATAAATTAATTAAAAGAAATTAATTCTCAATTTAGATTTGATTTAAATCTAATTCGAGTCTTATTTGAATCTAATGCAAAATCATGTCAATCCTAATTCAATTAAACTTTGAATCCAAGTTCTACTTGGATAGTAAAACTTAATTACCTTCAAACCTCAAATTTAATTAAATTAAATTAAATTTAAATTAATTTTAAAAAAATATTTTAAATTTGAATTCGATTCGAATCCAATTTGAATCCGATTCGAATCCAATTTGAAATCCTATCAAACCTAATTCAATTAGACTTTGAATCTAACTCCTACTTAGATTATAAAATCTAATTAATCTCAAATTAAGTCAAGCTTACTTAAATTAAATCTAATTTAAATTAATTAAGACTTGATCTATGATTTCATTCGAATTCAATTCAAACCCGATTCGAATCCAATTAAAAATCCTATCAAACCTAATTCAATTAGGCTTTGAATCCAAGTTCTATATGGATTATAAAATATAATTAGCCTCAAATTAAGTTAAAATTAATTTAATTTAATTTAATTAAAATTAATTAAAAAAAATTTTAATTTGAGTTTAATTCAAATCTAATTCAAAAATCTATTAATCTTAAGTCAATTAGACTTTGAATCCAAGTCCCACTTGAATAGTAAAATTTAATTATTTTCAAATTAAATCGAGCTAATTAAATTTAGTTTAATTTAAATTAATTAGAAAAAAATAATTTTAAATTTTGATTTCATTCAAATTTAATTCAAATTCGATTCGAATCCAATATGAAATCCTATCAAACCTAATTCAATTAGACTATTAATCCAAGTCCTAATTAGATTATAAAATCCAATTACTCTTAAATTAAGTCAAGTCTAATTAAATTTAATCTAATTTAAATTAATTAAAATAAAATAATTTTTAATTTAGGCTTAATTCGAATCTAATTCGAATCGTTTGAATCCAATTCGAAATTCTGTCAAACCTAATTCAATTAGGCTTTGAATCCAAGTCTTATTTGGAATATTAAAATCAAATTAGCCTTAAATTAACTCAAGCCTAATTAACTTAAATCTAATTTAAATTAATTAGGACTTGATCCATAAATTTATTAAGTCCAAAAATTTAATAAAATTTAATATTGATTTTTACCACCCAAAAAATGATCTAAGAGAAAAAATTAATATTAAAATATAATTTAAAAAATTATAATTATTAGCGATGGCTTTAGCGATGAAGATCTTACCATTGCTAATATTTTAAAAATATTATTTTAAAAATATAATATTAGCGATGGTAAACTTATTATTGATGATATTTTTGTTATCGCTAATAATTTTATTAGCGACGAAAAAATATTATTAGCGATGGTAGTTTACCATTGCTAATAATCTTTCTATCCTCATTTTCTCTCACTCCACCATGCACCCTTGTTTTTTCTTATCCCACCATCCACCATCCCCTCATTTTTCCACCCCCCTCCCATTTTTCCACCCCCCTCCCATATTTTTATCCCCCACCACCACCCCCTCTCCTCCACCCTTTGGTGCCCCTACCACCCCCTCTCTCCCATGGTTGCCTCCTGCCTCCCCAAGCCTCGGCCACCTCTCCCAAGTTACATCCAGCCCACCTCCTTGAGCCTCCAACTGCCTCTCGCCTCCCCGAGCCCCCAACCGCCTCCCCCTGGCTGCACCCAATCACTTTCCTAAGCCTTCGGCCCCAAGCCCTAGCCCTGAGCTCTCGGCCTCCTCCCACCTCCTCAAAACACCAACCTGCCTATCCTTGGCCACCTTCTCGAGCCTCTGACTATCTGCCACCTCCCAGGCCGCCTCCCACCTTCCCTCGGCCTGGTTACCCTCGACTCATCTCTCCAGGGTCACCTTTCTGAGCCCTTGGCCTCATCTCCCCAGCTACACCCAACCTGTCTCCCCAAGCTTCCGATCATAAGTCCTCAACTACCTCCCACCTCCCCCAAGCCTGCCTCCCCTCAACTCGCCTCTCGTCGATCACTACCCCAAGCCTCCGTCCTCCTCCCCTCGGCTACACACACGGTCCACCTCACCCTAGCTCACCTCTCCATGGCCATCTCCCGAGCCCCTGACCTCCTTCCCTCAGCTACACCCGACCCTCCTCCCCCCAACCATGAGCCTCGACTGCCTCCCAACTTCCCCTAGCCCTCCTCTCCCTGGCTTGCCCCTCCGTGGCCTCCTGCCCCCATCTACACCTAGCTTGCCTCCCCCGGTTGTCTCCCTGAGCTCCCGATTGTGAGCTCCCGACTGCCTCTCACCACCTCCTGGCCCATCCTCATGCCCTTATTTTTATAGCCCCTGCCACACCGCCCTTAGCTCGCGGCCCCAACCTTATGGCCCCTGCCCCGCCAGCCTGACCTCGAGCTCCCATCTACGGCTGCATCCCTGAGCCTCAATCCCTACTTGCCAACCTGTAACTCTTTGCACCTCAATCCCTGCATGCCAGCTCATGCCTCAGTCCTGTACGATAGCGTACCTTCTATTATGGGTATTAACGATAGCTAATACCATCACTATAAGTTAATTTTTTATTTAAATTATGTTAATTAAATATAATTAGATATTAAAAAACTAATTAATTAAATATTAATTTAATTAGAAGCAGTATGAGACTTGGGTCTCGTCATGCAGAGAGCTCAAATCAAAAAAAGATTCGGACAGCATTGCAAACACCAGATCGAGACATACTCTATGTGCTCGAGTCTTGGCATGTAGAGTGCTTCAACCAAGGGATGGTACGGATAGCATTGCAAACACGGGGTCAAGACATGTTCTATGTGCTCGAATCTTAACAAGTAGAGTGCTCAAATCAAGAAAAGATCTGAGCAGCATTGCAAACATGGAGTCGAGGCATGCCCTGCACACTCGAGCCTCGAGTCCTAGCAGGCATGCAAGGCATCCAGCCCTCACAAGCCCTACATTCTCAGGCCGATGGTGTTAATTAATTTTTAAAAAATTAATTTTAAATTAATAATATTTAATTTATTTAGTTTTAAATTTTTGGATCAGACTCTAGAATGGGATTTGTCTAGATGCCATTCTGGTGTGCTTGTATGGTGAAGTCATCTAGCATGCTCTAAGTCCGCATGTGTGGGATGCGCATTCTGACCATCCTTATTTGTAATGACGTTTCTTACTTCTTTGATTATGCTTTTAGGAATATTGCACTATTTGTTTAACGACGGGCTCGATGTTCTTATAAGAAATATGTCAGTAGAGAAATACTTGATAGGGATACAATAGTTGCCCATTTATATAAAAGTAGATTTATGCCAAACTATAAGTACTGGTACCTATATGGGGGTCAAGACGTGGGAGATAATTGTAAGGACTTCAAAGACTCTACTTATTCAAGATATGCAAGAGCTTAATGATGATAGGCTTGAGCAGATGATTAGCACTTTGATGTATTTGATTTGATTATTGGAAGATGCTCATGTAGTAATCTTTTAGATTGCACTACAAAAAAATTGAATATTAGCAACAAAATTTTTTTCTATCGCTAATAAATATTTTTTGCCACCACAATACCGATAAAAAGAAATGCTATCGCTAATACTATTAGTGATGGTAATTTTATTATTAGTAATGGTGAATGTCATCTCTAAAATTTTAAATTTTTTTTAAAAAAATTAAATATAAAAAAATATTAGCGACGATAAATTTAAATTACTAGCAACAAAAATTGAGCCATCGCTAATAATTAACTATTAGCACCAGCGTCAGAATTATTAGTGATGGTGTAAGCCGCTGCCAATATTATTTAAAATTTTTAAATTTTTTATAATATTTAAACATAAAATATATATTAGCAAGGATAAATTTTGCCTATTAGTAATGAGAAACACGCCATCGCTAATAATTTTTTATAAATAATAGATTAAAAAAAATATTTAAAAATATTATTAGCGATAAAATTAGCAATGGGATATTTGCCATCATTAATAATCCAAAACATATCCCAACTCTAGTTGGAATCTAATTCGAACCCAATTCAAATCTAATTCAAAATTTTGCTAAACCTAATTTAGTTAGACTTTAAATTTAAGTACTAATTAAATTATAAAATCTAATTAAATTTAAATTAAATTAAAATTAATTTAATTTAATTTAATTTAAATTAATTAAAAAAATTAATTTTTAATTTAAATTTAATTTAAAATCCTATCAATCCTAGTTTAATTAGACTTTTAATTCAAATCCTACTTGGATAGTAAAATCTAATTGCCTTCAAATTAAGTTAAGTCTAATTAAATTAAATTAAATTTAAATTAATTAGAAAAATAATATTTAATTTAGATTTGATTCGAATTCAATTCTAACTTGATTCAAGTTTAATTAGACTTTAAATCCAAGTCCTACTTAAATTATAAAACTTAATTAGTCTCGAATTAAGTCAAGTTTACTTAAATTAAATCTAATTTAAATTAATTAAAACTTGATTCATAATTATATTTAAATTCAATTTGAATCTGATTCAAATCCCATTCGAAATCCTATCAAACCTAATTCAATTAGGCTTTGAATTTAAGTCCTTCATGAATTATAAAATTCAATTATCCTCAAATTAAGTTAAAATTAATTTAATTTAATTAAATTTAAATTAATTAATTTTTTTAATTTAGATTTAATTCAAATTCAATTTAAATTTGGTTTGAATCCCATTCAAAAATATGTTAATCCTAATTTAATTAGACTTTGAATGCAAGTCCTACTTGGATAGTAAAACTTAATTATCTTTAAATTAAGTCAAGTTTAATTAAATTTAATCTGATTGAAATCAATTGGGAAAAAATGATTGTCAATTTAGGTTTGATTTGAATAAAATTTGAACCTGATTCGAATCTAATTCAAAATTCCATCAAACATAATTCAGCTAGAATTTGAATCCAAGTCTTAATTAGATTTTAAAATGTAATTATCTTCAAATTAAGTCAAGTCTAGTTAAATTTGATTTGATTTAAATTAATTATAAAAAATAATTTTTAATTTAAATGTGATTTGAATTTAGTTCAAAACTGATTTGAATCTAATTCGAAATCATGTCTAACCTAATTCAATTAGATTTTGAATTTAAGTTTTACTTGAAATATTAAAATCTAATTAGCCTCAAATTAAGTCAAGCTTAATTAAATTAAATCTAATTTAAATCAATTAGAACTTGATTTATAAATTAATTAAATTTAAAAATTTAATAAAATCTAATATTAATTTTTAACCATCCAAAAAATGAACTAGGAGAAAAAAATTTAATATTAAAAAAATTAGTATTATCAATGACTTTGGCAATGGCAAACATACTGTCGCTAATAATTTTTAAAAAATATTATTTAAAAAATATAATTATTAGCGATGAAAACTTATTACCAATGATATTTTGCCATCGCTAATAATATTTTTTATCTTAGTGATAAAAAAATATTATTAGTAATGAAAATTACCATTGCTAATAATCTTTTCATCCTCATTTTTTCTTACCTCATCGCGTGCCCTCATTTTTCTCCACACCACTGCCCACCGCACGCCATCCCCTCATTTTTTTTCACTGCACCACCCATCACTACCTTGTTTTCCCACCACCCCACACCCGTCTCATATTTTTATCCTCCATTGCCATCATCCTCTCCCCCATCCTTCGGTCCCCCCGCCACTCCCTCTCTCCCCTGATCGATGGCCTTCCCCCAGTGGCCTCCCTTCGGCTACACCCGATCCATCTTTTCGATCCTTTGTCTGTCTCTCGCCTTTCTGAGCATCTGACCGCAAGCTCCCAACCTCCTCCCACTTTCTCGAAAACCCCGACCCATCACCCCCTCTCTCCCACCCTTCGATCCCCCCGCCACCCCCTCTCTCCCCTCGACTGCCTTCCTCCAACTGCACCCAACTTGCCTCCTCGAGCTCCTGGTTGCCTCCCGCTTCTTTAAGCCTCCGGGTGCAAGCTCTCGACCTCCCGTCTTTCCAAAAACTCAGCCTACCAACCCTTTCTCCCGCCTTTCAGTCCCCCCTGCCACCTCCTCTCCCCAAGCCGATGGCTTCCCCCCGGCTACACCAGGCCTACCTCCTCGAGCCCCTGACCATAAGCTCCTGACCTCCTCCTACCTATCCAAAATTTCAGCCTGCCACCCCCTCTCCCCCGCCCTTCGATCCCCCCGCCATCCCCTCTCTCTCCCGACCGATAACTTTCCTCTAACTACAACTAGCCCACCTTTCCAAGCCTCCAACCATAATCTCTTAGCCTCTAACCGCCTCCCTGAAACCCTAGCTCACCACCTCCCTCTCCCTCGCCCTTCGGTCCACTTGCTACCCCCTCTCTTCCCTGGCCGATGGCTTCCCCTTGGCTGCCTCTCCTCGGCTACACCCGACCCACCTCCTCAAGCCTCCGACCACCTCCTGCCTCCCATCTTCTCGAGCTCCCATTTGTGGTCGCATCCCCAAGCCTCAATTCCTACTCGATCTCCTGTGCCTCCTTGCATCTCAATTTCTGCATGTCAGCCCGTGCCTTAGTCCTGTATGGTGGCCTTCTTCTATTGTGAGTATTAACGATGATATTAGCAATAGCTAATACCATCACTAACAATTATTTTTTATTTAAATTATATTAATTAAGCATAATTAAAAATTAAAAAATAAACTAACTAAATATTAATTTATATGAAATTTGGGTTTCGGCATGCAGAACACTCGAGCTGAGAAAAGATTCAGGTAGCGTTATAAACAAGGGGCTGAGACGTGCCCTGCACGCTCTGATCTTGGCATGCAGAGCGCTTGAACTAAGTGAAGATTCGGACAACATTGTAAACATGAGGCCAAAACATGCCCTACATGCTCTAGTCTCAATGGGGTCGAGATGTGCCCTGCATGCTCTGGTCTTAGTATGCAGAGCGCTCGAACCAAGGAAAGGTTTGGGCTACAAATATGGGCTGAGATGTGCCTTGTGTGCTCCTATCTCGACATGTAGTGCACTTGAACCAAAGGAAGGTTTGGATAGCATTGCAAACATGGGGTCAAGACGTGCCCTATGCACTTCGATCTTGGCATATAGAGCACTCAAATCGAGAAAAGTTCGAAATGCAAATACGAGGCCGAGATGTATCCTATGTGCTTAGATCTCGATATATAGAGCGCTCGAATCGAGAAAAGATTCAGACTGCAAATACAAGACCAAGATGTGCCCTGCACCCTCCAATCTCAACATGTAGGTGCTTAAACCGAGAAATGGTTCAGGTAGCATAGCAAACATGGAGTCGGAATGTACTCTATGCGCTCTGGTCTTAGTATGCAAAGCACTCAAACCAAGAAAAGGTTCAGGCAGCATTACATATATGGAGCCAATACGTGCCCTATGTGCTTCGATCTTGGCTTGCAGAGCACTCGAACCAAGGAAAGGTTCAGACAGCATTGCAAACCATCCTCATTTGTAATAATATTCCTTACTTCTGTGATTATGCTTTTGAGAATGCTGCACTCTTAGTTCAAGGACAAGCTCATTGTTCTTATAAGAAATGTGTCAATAGAGAAATATTTGATAGGAATAGAATAGTTGCCCATTTATATAAAAGTGGATTTATGTCAAACTATAAGTGTTGGTACCTATATGGGGATCAAGATATGGGAGACAATTATAAGGGCTTCGAAAGCTCTACTTGTCTATGACCTTGCTGATGTGCAAGAGCTTAATGGTGATAGGCTTAAGCAGATGATTAACACATTTGGTGTTTGATCTGATTATTGGTGGATGTCCATATAATAATCTTTTAAATTGCAACTATTATAGTCATGATGGACTATAGGATTGCTATGGTTATAGTCATGCTTATCCTTTATAGGATTGCAACCTCCTAGAGGCTAAGCAAGGCTATAATTATAGCAATCCCTATAGTCCATCACGGTTATATGGTGGTTGCTACTTGAAAGATTATTACATAGGTTTACACTGATAATCAAATTAAATCCATCAAATGTACTAATCATTTGCTCGAGCCTATCACCATTAAGTTCTTGCACATCAGCAAATATATTGAACAAGTAGAGCTTTCCGTCTGCATATATTATCTTCCAAGTCTCCCTATGCAGTACCAATGCTTATAGTTTGATATAAATCAACTCCAATATAAATGGACAACTATTATATCACTATCAAGCATTTCTCTATTGACACATATCTTATAAAGACAACAAGTCCGTTCTTGAACTAAGAGTACAGCTTTTCCAAAAGCATAATCATAGAAGTAAAAGACATCATTATAAATGGGGATGGTCAAGGTGCGCATCCCACGCATGCGGACTTGAAGCTTGCCAGATGACTAGATTGCACGAGCACATAAATTTTATTTTTAATAAAATTTATACTTTTAGTTTGCATCTTAAAGAGGTGGCCAGGGGCTCGGAGAGGTTATGATGACTGCTTGTACGAGATGTGCCTAAATGGAGGTGATGCATTCTGTTCTTATTGTTGTATGGTCAAGCTTGGATGGTCTGTTACATCATAGATAACTGCTTGTAGCCATCTCATGGTTAAAGGTGCAGAGAAACTTGTAATGCAGGATAAACTTGGATGGTCTATTATATTGTAGACAATCGCTTGCAGCCACCTCATGGCTAAAGATGCAGAGAAACTTGCAATGTCTTATTTTTCAATGGCAGATCTAAGTCTTCTTCACATTTTGATGTACTGAGATCATCATGTACTGCTAGATGAAAATCAAACAACGCCTAAATTAGGAGACCAATAGACCAACACATTATCATGTATTGCTGGATGAGAATTATTTTTCTACTAATACATTAGAGAGGCACACTAACAATTTTTATTACACATGAGTTAAATTTTAATCATCTTGTTATATTTTGATAGATATTTTATTTGAATCAATTTTTAGGTCATCTGCTTGCTGTGATTTTTATTTTTACTTTTAGAGATTATACATATCTTCTAGAGGTTAGAGCCATTTCAACCAAGGATAGAGCTCTTAAGGAGAGAGCGATCATGCGGCTAGCTCGCAAGATTCTATACATCTCAAACTAGATGGTAATTAAACTCTAATACTTTAGATATTATTATTTTATCCTTTGCTAACTAATATAATATTCTTTATATTAGATATTTTATGCTCAGGTTTGGATGATAGGGGGTTTTCAGTAACCCCACAGTCAAATGCAGTAGCAATTGGCTCATAGATATAGAGTCATGGTTGAGGACCCATCTGGCTTGCAACACCTTTGACTCGATCAGAGGATAGACAGCTCATCCACATTCAAAGCCGCTCATAAGTACTATAATTTTAATTAATATATTTAGAATTTAGCAATTCTAGAGTTAATATTTATTTTTCAAAATCAATTTTGTAGTATGTTTAAAGATTCTAGAGTATCTCATGTGGTTACCGACATCATCCAATGCTTGATGTTAGGATCGGTGAACGAGTTTTCTAGCTAGTAGTCTAGAGCTCGTGATGCTGTTTGAAAGATATTTCTGATAAGTCAAAACTAATTTAATTTTTAAATTTTTGATATATTGATATTTTAATTATATATAAATACATGCTTGCTTCTATCTTGCTGGAGTACTATTAATTCGAAACTCTCCAAGATGAGGAGGCTGGCTGTTAGATCTTCGAGGAGGTGGCCACATGAAGTCTTCAAGATAACCTCTATAGCCTCAAGCATTCTACCATCCAACACTTTGATTTTGTATCACCATCAAACTAGAGGTCCTTTATGGATCATTGGATGTAGGTGGACATATGGCAAGCCTTCTATGATCAGTAGAGCAGCAAAGAGTACTCCGATAGATGACAAAGGGCCTAGTAGAATCAGGCCATCCAGTAGGATCCGATCAGGCATACGAGTGGCACACATATTATGGCTGACAGATTGGTAAGAAATCAATAACAAAACTCTTCAATAAAACTATAAAAACTCTTATATACATATTTTAATTAATTTAATTTTATTATTTATTTATTATAGATATGATAGTTGGATCATCCACTAGACTAGCTGTAGTTATGGCGGGCCACACACCAGTCTAAGAGGACTAGTGACTATTTAGATTCTACATCATGAGATCATGGTAAGAACTTCAAACTTTATTTACTAATTAAGTTATCATAAGATCTAATTTTTATATTATAACTAATATATTTTTGAACTATGCAGATGCATTATGCGATGTACATTACTGAGAGGTACGGTGATGATCTATTTTCTCAGTCCTTCTTGATCTTGAGAAATGGCTCAGCACCATCGGAGAGATGAGTAGGAGTCGGATCATAGAATTCAGCCATAGCTTCGACCCTCCACCACCTCGATATCCTTTGGCACCCTTATAGGCTTTAATGTCCTAGACTTGGAGCAATGCGCACGTAGAGAAGATCGTGCAGAGGCTTCTGAGCTAGCAATCTCAAAGCCTCCTAGATGCCAACTGTGATACGGTCATAGAGCTTCTTCAGGACACATAGCTGCATGATCAATTGGACTCATCATCTCAACCATCACATCAAATAATTATATTATTAAATTTTTTTAATTTTTTTAAGTTTTTACTTTTAGAAACTTCGTATATTTAGGTTTGAGTCTGGAAAGAGGATCTAGGGGCTAAAAATTTAATCTAACTATTCAATCGATGGGCCAGGAGTGTATATAGCTCCATATCATCGAATAAAATGTGTAGGAATAATTTATTCAAGAATCGAAAGAGTGCATCAAAAGATATATCTCCATATTAAAATTTACTAATATTATTTTATTTTTTTATTATAGGATACTGAGACATCCAGCTCTTATCCACCAGCTACTAGAGAGGAGCAGGAGAAGAAAGAGGTGGACGACGATGAGGATTGGACCTAATTTTTTTAATATATTATATTTTTTAATATTACTTATAAAAAATATATAAATTTAATTTTTAATATAATATAATTAGTTTTAAATTTTTGGCTATCATATTATCTTTAGATTTTAATTATAACAGATATTAGAAACTATAATTTATTATGATTGATTAAAATAAATTTTAAAAAAATATTATTAATAATTTTAAAAAAATAAAATTAACTATTAACATTGGTATTAGCAATGGTATTTGTCGTCACTAATAACTATTAGTGATGGCATTAGAGACCAAATTACCATCATTAATATTTTTTTAAATATTTTTTATTTTATTTAAAAATTAAAAAATAGAGACGGCATTAGCAATGGTAAAATTGATCACTAATAATCATTAGCAATGGCATTAGCCATGAAAATGCTATTGCTAATATTTTTTAAAACTTTTAAAAAAATTATATTAAAAATAATTAGTAATAAAATTATTCATCTCTAAAGCCATCGCTAATATCCTTATTAGTGATCATGCTTTTTGCCATCACTAACAGTCACAATTAGCGATAAAAATTTTTTAGATTGGCTTTAATGATAGTATTAACGATGATGAGTCTATTAGCGATGGTGGAAAGACTATTAGCGACGGCGAGTCTATTAGCGATGGTGGAAGGATAATTAGCGATGGTATTTCATCATTACTAATAGTCTAAACTCTTGTAGTATTGTAATTGTTATAGTCATGATAGACTATAGGGTTGCTATGGTTATGGCCATGCTTACCCTCTATAGGGTTGCTACTACATAAAGGCTAAATAAGGCTATAACCATAGCAACTCCTATAGTTTATCATGGTTATGATGGTTGTTACCTGAAAAATTATTATATGGGCTTCCATGGATAACCATATCCAACCCACCAAATGTGCTAATCATCTACTCAAGTTTGTCACCATTAAGCTCTTGCATATTAGCAAATGTGTTGGACAAGTAGAGCCTCCCATCCTCGCATATTGTCTCCCATGTCTCTTCATATAGGTACCAACGCTTGTAGTTTGACATAAATCCACTCCTATATAAATGGATAATTATTATATCCCTATCAAGTATTTCTCTATTGATACATCTCTTATAAGGACAACGAGCTCATTCTTGAACTAAGAATGTAGTATTTTCAAAAGCATAATAACAAAAGTAAAGAAAATCATTGCAAATAGGGATAGTCAAGATGCATGTCCCGTGCATGCAGACTTGGAGAATACTAGATGACTAGACTATACAAGCATATAAATTTTATTTTAAATTATTATTTTATTTTTTTAAAAAAAATTACTTCTAGTTTGCAACTCGAGGAGGCGGTCGGGGGCTCAAAGAGGCTATGATGACTGCCTATGCGAGATGTGCCTAAATGGAGGTGATGCATTCTATTCTTATTATTAAATGGTCAAGCTCGGATGGTTTGTTACATCATAGATAACCACTTGTAGCCACGTCATGGTTAAAGGTGCAGAGGAACTTGCAATGCAGGACAAACTTGGATAGTCTGTTACATCATAGATAATCGTGCGTAGCCACCTCATGGTTAAAGGTACAGAGAAACTTGCAATGCCTTATTTTTTAATAGCAGATCTGAGCCTTCTTTATATTTTCATGTACTGAGATTATCATATACTACTAGATGAGAATCAGACAATACCTAAATTAGAGAATCAGCTGACCAATACATTATCATGTACTATTGGATGAGAATCATTTTTCTGCTGATACATTACAGATGCTAACTAACTATCCTTGTTACACGTGGTTAAATTTTAATTATCTTATTATATTTTGATAGATATTTTATTTAAACCAATTTTTAGATCATCTACTTGCTTTAGTTTTTATTTTTATTTTCAGAATTTATACATCATGTCTTCTAGAGGTTGGAGCCATTTCATTCAAAGATAGAGCTCTTGAGGAGAGAGCAATCGTGCAGTCAGTTGGCATCGTTCTGCACCTCTTGCACTAGGTGATAAACTTTAATAGTTTAGATCTTCTTGTTTATGTTATTTTATCTTTTGCTAACTAATATAAATTTTTTTTATATTAGATATTTTATGCTTAGATTCAGATGATAGGGGGTCACCAGTGATCCCATAGTCACATGCAGTAGCAACTAGCTCTTAGACATAGAGTTGTGGTCGAGAACCCATCTGACTTGCGGTACCTCCAATTTAGCCTAAGGATAGATAGCTCATCCATGTTCAAAGTTGCTCGTAAGTGCTATAACCTTAATTAATATATTTAAAATTTAGCTATTCTAGAGTTAACATTTATTTTTCAAAATTAATTTCATAGTAGTTTTAGAGAGTCTGGAGTATCTCATGTGATTATCGGCATTATCTGATGCTTGATGCCAGGACTGGTGAATGAGTTCTTCATTGGTTGTCTGGAGCTTGTGATGCAGTTTGAAAGATATTTTTGGTAAGTTAAAACTAGTTTAATTTTTAAATTTTTTATATATTAATATTTTAATTATATATTAATACACACTTGCTTCTATCTTGCAGGAGTACTACTGATTCGAAACTTTTTAAGACAAGAAAGTTGGTTATCAGACTTTTAAGGAGATGGCTACATGAAGGCTCTAAGATGGCCTCTATAGTCTCAGACAGTCCACCATCTAGCACTTCAATTCCTAGTCACCATCGGATTGGAGGTCCTTCATGGATCACTGGATGCAGATAGATATATGGCAAGCCTTTTATGATCAGTGGAGTGGTGAGGAGTACTCTGATAAGCAATAGAGGGCTCGATAGAACCAGGCCACCCAATTGAAGAAAATAGTGCAGAATTTGCCATGCTACTTTCAAAAAATATTTCAAAAATAATAATGATGTAGCAAAAAATAATTAATCTAATTAATTATCTACTGATCATATTAAATTATTCAATCCTATATATTAGAATCTAAACATAATATGCATGCATACATCAATAGATCTAAAAATAAAATTATGTAATAAACTGTTTACTACATCTACGTGTTTAGAATACAATATCTTTTTGCAGTAGTCGATCACCATAATCTAAATTTACCAAATAATGCTTTAGTATCACATCATAGCCACACACATGTTCGGCCTCTATGGTTGGTCCACATGGAGCTTTTGATCTCGATCAGCCCCACTGGAGTACTAGCTCCTCATCAGGACCTTCGATGGCTGATCACGATCGATCGTATACTTTTTAATTTTTTAGATATTTTAAAAAATTAAAACATAAATATTGGAGGATGATGAAGATGAGTTTCAAATTTGGTGGTGATCCGATGCTCACAGCACTCGATTTCTCCATTCGAACCTAGATTCCCAAATCTAGGATTTCACTCAGTCCAAAAACTCTGACACACTAAAAATCCTATCACGCCCTCTTTGTATGGAGTTTTTTCATGAAATAAGTTTTTATGGAAAGATAACTTTTAGATCTATAATCTATATTTCGATCATATCTAAAAGTAGGATATCTTTAGAGGTAAAAATTATAAGAGAAGAGAGGCAGAAAGGAAAAGAAAAGTGCTGCAGGATCCTATTCATCTTCACTCCAAGATTTTTTCATCCAGAACTGATGCCCAAACACTCTAAAATTTTTATCATATAATTCTAACTACTTCTTCTACATGCACAAAAATTCTTATAATTATTGACATTAATACCATGGGAAAATAGCATAAAAAATGATAAGGGTTGAATGGTTAAGAGGTTTTAACCACTCATTTGATTTCAAAAATCAAATGAGCCTCTTATCCTTATCCAATGCCCCCTCCCTTATGTTTAACATGCAGAAGAACTCTCCTTCTACGTGCATATTTTATTTTTTAAAAAATATTTGACAAATAAAAGGGAGAGTGTGGGAAGTAGAGTGGAAAAGTCAAAAATGATGGACGCATGGGAGAATTTAAATTCAAACTTCATTTGACTTGGTCCTAATTAATTTCAACCAAACCAATTAATTTAGACCTAATTAAATCAGGTTAAACCTAACCAAATTAGGCTTAACCTAACCCAATAAAATTTTAATAAAATTAAAAATTAATTAAATCTACATTCTGATCAAATCAGGGTCAAAACTTTCATAGTGATTAGGTCATCTCATGACCTGATCGGATCAAATCCTATCGAATCAAATTCAATCGGGCTTGATCGAATCCTTATCACTCAATAAAATTAAGCTAATAAGCAATCAAATTACTAATTAATCCTTAAAAAATATCTAAATCCAAATCAAATGGGTTACTGGGCAATAGAGTCCTATCAACATGAAAATTTTGAAGAGTCCTAAATCAGTGGGACTCTTGGAATCAAACTCACGATCATAGAGTCTCAGACTAGTAAAACTCTTGATCAGAGAGTTTTAGATAAGTAGGACTCAGAGTTTTAGTCCAGTAGGACTCTTGGTCACAGAGTCTCAGTCCAGTGGAACTCTTGACTATAGAGTCCCAAACCAATGAGACTCTTGATCAGAGAGTCCAGACAAGTAGGACTCAGAGTTTCAATCTAGTAGAACTCTTTATCATAGAGTTTCAGTCCAGTGGGACTCTTGATTATAAAATCTCAGATCAATGGGACTCTTGATCAGCCATCAGATCAGATAGAAACTCCTAATGTGTGTGACCCCACAGGTCCAAACCTAAGCTGGTAGCACCAAAAGCAATTTCTATACTAATTGAAGTGACCATCTAACAATGGTATCGTTTGGATAGGTCGAATAATCACAATCGTAACATTCAGAACCTACGTGAATATGGTTACCGTATAATTCATCCCTATGACCTCTGTGTAATAGATGACCCAGGGTTAGACTGTCAATCCTAGAAAATACATCCATATTATGTCTCAAAGCAATTAGTCTCGTAACTCCTCACTAAGACTATCCAAGCTAAAGTTTTGCTAAATTAAAATATAATTGAACATAGCTTCTGAAATCAGGAGTGGTCAATCCCATCTTGATACACGCACCGACTCTACATGTACTTGACTGTGCCGAAAAATCTTTCATCACTAAATTAGAAATTCAGATAGTTCGACACCAAAATACAGTGAGTTGCTTGAAAGTCACCATGGTGATCTTAGATTGGAGGAACATTTATATCCATATTCCATCGAAGCTAATCTTGATAGGAGAAAAGTCTCAGAGTTGGTCACGTTCAGTGCAGATGTACCCATACATCTTACTTGCATGCCATATCAGTGTCTCAACACTTCTTGGTTATGAGGATAACCAATCTATATGGCACACAATGACCTATACTTGATAAACGTTGTCGTCCTAAGTAATAACGTATCATTTGGTCGTAAACTATTTAAGGACTAAATGACAAATCCTCCTTTGTCGAATATAGACAGTCCTAAGAACTTCATCACAACATAGGAGTTCATTAGAAGATAATAAAATTTATGATGAAAAATATCAAAATAACTTTTATTAATTTATAATTTATATATAATTATAAATATATGGTCCAATCATCAACAGACTAATGATTGATTTTGGGACACATTTTCAACAATCTTTCACTTGGACTAAAGCCAATCGGTGCAGTATCTAATACCTATCTTTGACTTAAAGTCATCAAACTCCTTCACCGCAACAACTTTAGTGAATGGGTCGGCCAGGTTCTTCTTTCCATCGATCTTCTGAAGATTGACGTCACCTCGATCCATAATCTCTCGGATAAGATGGTAGTGGCGTAGAATATACTTCATTCACTGGTGTGCCTTTGGTTTCTTCGCCTAAGCAATGGCTCCAAAGCTATCATAATATAGCAAAATTAGACCATCAAGGGAGGATGCTACTCCGAGCTCGATGACGAATTTTCTTAACCACACCGCTTCTTTAGCAGCATCTGATGCAGCGACATACTCTGCCTCACAAACTGAATCGACTATAGTGTGCTATTTAAAACTCTTCCAACAGACGACCCTACCATTAAGGATAAATATGTATCCTGACACACTCTTGCTATCATCATGATCGAACTAAAAATTGAAGTTTGTGAACGCCATAAGTTTTAAGTCCGATTCACCATATATAAGCCACTGGTCCTTAGTATTTCTTAAATACTTCAGGATGATTTTAACAACCTTTCAGTGATTCTCTCCTAGATTAGATTGGTATCTACTCACTACACCTAGTGAGTATGCCATATTTGATCGCATACATATCATGGCGTATATTATAGAATCCACTGTTGAAGCATATCGTATTCTATTCATACACTCTCTGTCCAAAGGTGTTGTTGGACAATCCCTCTTTGAAAGAAAATTTTCATGGCCTATCAGTAGATAGCCTTTCTTAGAATTTTTCATGCTGAACCATTTCAGCACAGTAAAATATACGTGGATTGGAACAATCCAAGGAATCTTTTAGATCTATTTCTATAGATCTTCATTCCTAGGATGTAGAAAGCTTCTCCCAGATCTTTCATGGAGAACTTGTTAGATATATGTGCCCTAGAAGCCAGAATTGGCTGACACTTGTAATACACTTCTAGGGGCAAAATTATAATTTTGACTATAATCAATAAAATGGGTTATTTTCTATCACACCTGTGTATTTAGTGTCTGTGATACATCCTTTGAGTTAATGGTAATCATAATTCATATTTTCAAGAGTTGAAAATTTAAGACATGAATAATCATTATTAACTCATAAATTGCTCCTGACCATAGGATGCATCACGACGGCCATGCGTGATTTGATCCGAAGGTGGTGCTACAGTCGCTGTCTCTTTTAGTAGATGAGTCTTGAGTTACGGTGTGGGACCACCGAAGCGAGAGTACAGCGTACTCATTAGAGAACAGAGGGCACTTGAGCGTGCACATCGAGTGTCTTAGGGAGTCCTCCTTTCTCGTCAATGACTGACTCGATGCTGCATAGTATGTGTCGGTTCTTTGACCTGAGATGCTCGTGCAGTTGATCACCTCTGACGGGGGTGTTATAGTTTGCACTACACCATTAGGCGTGATCTCCTGCCATATGGAACCTGAGTGTGTATGTTGGCTATGCATGTTCATTGTAGGGAACTGGATCTGGCACTCAAGGAGTGGGATCTATCTACCTCGGCGGTGGTAGAGAGGAGCAGCCGATTGTAATCAATGAGAGTCAAGTCCTGAGAGCCATGGCATGGCAGAGGTGATTAATTGAAAAAATTTCGTTATTTAGTTTTTCACATGGACTCGAGATTGCGAATGATTATACATATACAGAGACTAGGAATTTGACGAGTTACCTTAACCCTAATAATCTGATCGGGGCTCAAGATAGAAGGAAGCTTTAATCACAATAGGTAGCTGCACCAAGAGGTCGCATTCAGCTCTGATGGTGTTGCCACCATATACTGCTAGGTGGTCCATTGGTGATTTTGGGAGCAATTAGAATGATTTTAGATGATGATCAAATTTCTATGCTGTTTTGAATCGAAGAGTTCTGATTCCATGAAAAGGAGTTTCGATGATGTCCTATGATAGAGATATCATGATATATCCCATTACCATACCAGAACTGAACCTAACTGGGTCACACACAAAGAGGTTTGAAATCTGTGTCAATAACAATGATGATCTAGTTCAATTGATTCTGAATGAGATCAAATTAGGTTTTTCAAGGAAATCGTGCCTAGCACTCGATTGGAACTAACGTTTCTTCCTTTTTGCTATCCATAAATAAGTTGTCTTGTCTGAGCCAAAGGAGTTTGTGGCTCAAAACAGAGGCCTTCCAATATGGTCCTAACTGGAGGTTTGTCCAAGTTAGAGAAAGTTATCTTATTTTATAAGACATGACCTGGGCTATTTTTTTGTCACCTGTTTTTTTGGTCCTTTGATTTGGTCAAAAGTTGACCTTTGACTGGTCAAAATTGTTGACGCATAGACACTTTTGGACTTTTGTCCACGTGTCACGGCCCTATTGAAGAAACTGGTGGGGCACTGCCCCTACCGACATTGAGAGAGAGAGGGGACGGCGGCTGCGCCCAATTGGAAGGCACCATGGAGTACTTGTTGGACCAAGGACTCCAACCTCCCTTTTTGGATTCCAAAGATCAGAGTTCTACTAAGAAATCCAGTTTGATTGGTCTTCAGGCGCCCTCTAAGGAGGAACCAGGGGACTCTATTCCAGACCAATAGTTTAATCTGATTTTAACAAAGGGTTTGTGAATTTGGTTGAGAAAATAAGAGAAAGTTGGATCACAAGAGGTCTAGTACAATAAGACCCTGCGCCCAAACCCAAGAGATTTGCAATTCATTGAGATTTCCCACGCCCGCAAGGCTGCACACTCTCCTCCTCCTCCTCATGCCTAAATTCTCCTTCCTACTCCTCTCAGCACGTCCAAAAGAGTTTTGGATTTTGGTTGGTGGCGTTTTCCAGATCAAAAGAAGGGCGATCAAAAGAAGAAAGGCTGCACTGCTGCCAAGGACGACTGCTTGATCTTCAAAAGGAGTTTTGAAGATCCTCCAGATCAGATCCAGATCTAAATTTTTTGGAGACCTGATAGAGAAGAAGAGGATCTCTAGATCCAGCCGAGTGGATATCGGTAGAGGACCAGGCGCTTGCGGTGGACTAGAATCTAGACCTTCCGCTGCAATCAGGATCATTCTTAAAGGTAAATAGGATTACCAAAATAGGTAAATTAAATTTGATTTTAATTTATCTTATTTTTTATTTATTAAAATAATCAAGAATTTAGAATCTAAAACATATCAAGATCTGATTGGGATTTAAGAAAAAAAAATTTTTGAAAATATATCTCTTGATCTGATTCAGATCTGGACGAACCTGGAACCGCGGAAAATCAGGAAATTTTTTCTTCAACTGGTATCAAGAGGCCATGGTTCTATAATTGTTTTAGATCTAATTTTAATTTTTATTTTATTAGAAAATAAAAAGTTTGATTTTTAGATATCAACATGAAGATGTGATCAGATCTAAAATCAAAAAAATTAAAGGATTAAATGATTTGGATCTAAGATTAAAGAAGAATGATGCATGACTAGTTTTAGATGAATAGTTCTAATAGAATAAGTTTTGGCATGTCTTTAATTTAATTGATTAAATCATATTTTAGATCTTCTTATTTTACTATTTTTTTAATATTAATTAAGTGTTTATAAATAACATCTGATAAACATGCAAATAAAATTATTTAATTTTAAATATCAATATGAGATATGATAGATGCATGACTAGACCTAGTTGTAGAATAGTTCTAACATAATTATCAGTAGATTAGAATTTATTTTTGATTAGATTCAATTTAAAAATCTTAATTTTTTAGATTATTATGAAGATAATTTAGATCTGAAAATAAATGCAATGATTTAATACATGAGATGTATGTCAAATGTGCCTTGATTAGATCTAAATTTGTATATGAGATATTATGATATATGATCTATACTGTTTTGTAGATTTTACATGTTCCTGATTAAGTGCGTTCCCTCTTGGCCGTCGTCCAATAAGAACGAAGAAAGGGTTTAAATGCCACTCTCTTTCCATTCGACTGGGTGTTTCTTATGACATGTAGGGGTGCTGGCGTGTTTGTCTTATCAGAAACCCAAAACTTATTTTCTGGCAAATCCTAGAATCCTGAAACCCTACGATTTATTGTGCATATATATTTAGTTTATGAAACCCACCTTAATTCAGATTAAGTTTAATGGAATATGCAAATTGGGTCTAAAATTAAGGATTTCAGATCTAAAGACATTTATTCAATATACTGGTTCCGGGCATGGGTAGCTCAATATAGAGTCTACAGCGGTTGATCACAAATCGAATCAAAGAGTTGGTTAGAGGGGGAATCAACAATGCTTAAAATTGACCAGCCTAATAGGATTAAGTTTGGGTCAAGATCGGAGTCACGATCAAGCAAGAACCTAATTAGTGCTCAGAGGTTAGAGTCTGGATATAGGCCTTAACAATTAAGTTCTGACTCAACAAATTTGGTGGGTCTAAGGTAAAGTTTGGATAGACGATCGATAGTTTTTAATTGGAAGCTACTCGACCTAAATGCATTCTTGTGCGAGTTAACGGCATATTCCTTCTCACCGATCTCACTTACCTGGCATATCTGTTGACCAAAACAGTTCTAATTTGAGGTGGTCAATAATCCGAAGCTGACCCATGCCCACTAGGTTAGTCAATAATTGTTAGACTAAGATAAAGTCAAGTTTAAAGAGATCATGAATCAATTCTCCCTAAAAAAGATTAAGTCTGAGGTCTTCCCACCATTGTAGACGTGCAGGCTTTCCCGGGGTTGATTGGTTCTCAGGCTGAATTCATAGTGGCTCTATTGCACCGGAAGATGCAAACCATGTCTATTAGGCATTGGATGCTATGACTGGAAGGAATGAGTTGGGCTCAATATTCAGATACGGTGAGAGATCCAATTAGGAACCCAGTCCTATGCCATGGTGGGTCTGACTTAACTAAGGAATGGGATCAATATTCCGAATAGGTGAGGGTTCCAATGAATTAGAGACCAAGTTGTGGAATGCACCATAATTAGAGAATCATTGAACAAGAGTTGTTCACATCATTGGCTAACCCATCACCCAAATAACTGTTAGGATGAGGTGATTGAGTCGTTTGGTGAGACGCACCATCCACTGAAATCATCCCACTCCCCTCCCCAAATCGCGGGGAGATTTTCGCATCTCTACAAAGGGAGTGTAGGGATCCTGAGAAAATAGTGAAAGCCTAATTTGATTTAAAAAATAATTCCTAAATAAATTGGTCAAAGTCAAAAATTATAAATATCCTAACTAGAAATCTTTGACTCTCCTACAAGGAAAATGTCTGCGTCCAAACCCACTGGCACGTCACCTTCCCTACGACACACATAGACTGACTGCGACCCAAACTTATGAAAGACTGGCCTCAGGAACTACAAAATATTCTCTGGCGTTCCAGAGAAGGTCTAACAATGTCTTGGACGCAGCGACCCTCCACTACCCAGCTCGTCCATTCCCACTGAACAGAAGAGCGTCTCTGGAAAATGGATTTGAACGAAAGATAATAACGGCCACGATATTACATGTGGCTCGATGTCTGATGAGCTTCCAGCACCACATGAGGATATCGGGGACTGCTTCGCCAAATGTTGGCTCACTGAGGAGATGTTTGGTGAACAGAGTCGTACAGCCCAAATATTCAAGTCCACGAAAATGACTTTTTTACGGCTAAGATGCATGATGGGCAGTCAGTCCAAGATCACTGTCTGACAATGAATCAAGGACATGGAAGAGGCTTAAGAAGCCTCGATGTGAAGTTGGATCTTGGATCTGGCAGAACGATATTATTCCTGCAATCTTAGACATGATGCAATATTTGTATTCATACATGTTCCCATGCATAAACTTCAATTCCTATGGCCAGAGTTGATGATATGCTGGTTCCGCTGAGCTTTCAAATGCAAAGCAATCCTTCTACAAGGCTCAAGTTTCTTCGCTATGGAAACAGGACTTCTTACTAAAGAAGTCTATGGAAAAGAAAAAAGAAGTCTGTGAAAAAAAGCAAAAGGTGGAAGATCAAAAGAACGAAGGTGCAGAATCGAAGAAAAAAAGGCCGATGGAAAAAAAGGAAAGTGTTCCAATTTGCAACAGCAACGCCCGCCCCATTGGAAAAGCGAAACTGCCTATTTATCCCTGGCTCCTAAAAAGAAACAAGAAGGAAGCCCTTCTGGAGGTATGCTCGTTTTGAGTCAAACCTTTTACGGTTTCCTTCTGCATCCAGTTTGGGTGCTTTGACTCTGGTTTAGTGCTCATACTGTCCACTTCTATGCAGGGTCTTGAGGATAGCAGGAGGCTGAGGGAATGGAAGACATGATCCTACGCATCGGTAATGGGCAAGAGTTGCTGCAGGTAGCTGTGGGAAGCATACCCACTCTTCCGATTACACATACTGTTTTTAGAACTTAGTTTTAATATTATGTGCTGCAGCTAGCAGAATTTGTTTTTGTTTTCATGGCTTAGCACAAAAGGTTATGTGATCACCTTCTTTTTAAGGACCATTGGTAACAAATTCTTATATGAAAGAAATAAAATTGCAAATGGTTTCCTTGGTTAATGGTTCCTTTATCAGGTTGCATATTGATGTAACCCTATTTTAACTATCGAGCAAAACGTGAATGGCCAAACGACCTAGGGATAAGTCCCCAACATAGATATCTTATGGCACCTGAGATTAGTCATGCGAAGAATAGGATCAATTGGGAATTGGGGGCTATTGGTCCCATTGCTATTACGAGTCATAATCCACTTGTGGTCCTGTCTTTCCAAGCAAAAATGACTCTCCCCATTTTGTTGGACATGGGGAGAGGCACGATCTACACTTGCCCTAGTAACAATACAGATGTGTGCGGACCACATTCGAGTGTGCCGGCTAGAGGGCAATTTTGTCTACTATTTTGTCTACTTCATTATCTTTATTGATGATCCTATCTAGGTATGGGTATGGTGTTCTTATGAGAACCACAAGTCTGAAAAGCCTTTGAAAAGTTTCAAAGAATTTAGAATGAAGTAGAAAAATAAATGGAACCATTAAAGGTTCCTTCGATCAAGTCAGGAGGTGAAAATACCTTAGCCGAGAATTCCCCTAGACTAATCTTAAGGACA
>QRFJ01001134.1:0-21433 GCA_006176705.1 Cocos nucifera
TTCACATCCAGTGATACTGATCACAAGGTTTGCAAGCTGCAAAGGTCCATATATGGACTTAAGCAAGCATCTCGGAGCTGGAACACTCGTTTCAATGATGTGATCAAAAAAGTTTGGTTTCATCAAAAACGAAGAGGAACCATGTGTTTTCAAAAAGGGTCAGTGGGAGCGCTGTTGTCTTCCTCGTATTGTACGTGGATGACATCCTCCTTATTGGGAATGATATTCCCATGTTGACATCAGTCAAGATGTGGTTGTCCAAGGAATTCTCCATGAAAGACCTAGGTGAAGCATCCTTTATTCTAGGAATTAAGGTCTATAGGGATAGACCGAATAGGATGCTAGGACTTTCACAGAAGATGTACATAGAGGAAGTACTAAAGAGGTTTAGTATGGAAAACTCTAAGAGGGGATTAATACCCTTCAGACATGGTATTCATCTTTCCAAGAAGATGTGCCCCAGCACACCTGAGGAAATAGAACGCATGAGCAAGATCCCTTATGCTTCTGCAATAGGGAGCCTCATGTATGCCATGCTATGTACACGACCTGATATAGCCCATGCTGTGAGTGTCACAAGCAGATATCAGTCAAATCCAGGTGAAGAACACTGGACTTCTGTGAAATGTATCCTTAAGTACTTGAGAAGAACTAAGGATATGATGTTGGTCTTTGGTAACGGAGAACTCCAAGTTCAGGGATACACAGACTCGGACTTCATGTCCGATATAGATGATCGAAAGTCGACATCTGGCAGACTATTTGTGCTGGAAGAGTTCCAAGCAAACGGTGATACCACCTCATCCGCGATTACCTCGAGAAGGTTACGTTGAGGTCAAGAGAGTCAACTCCGCAGATAATGTGGCAGACCCACTTACAAAGCCGTTGGGCCAGCAGAAGATCGAAGCCCACCTTGAGAAGATGGGACTTAGACTTGTAGCCAATTGGCTTTAGGACAAGTGGGAGATTGTTAGATATATGTGCCCTAGAAGCCAGAATTGGCTGACACTTGTAATACACTTCTAGGGGCAAAATTATAATTTTGACTATAATTAATAAAATGGGTTATTTTCTATCACACCTGTGTATTTAGTGTCTGTGATACATCCTTTGAGTTAATGGTAATGATAATTCATATTTTCAAGAGTTGAAAATTTAAGACATGAATAATCATTATTAACTCATAAACAGCTCCCGACCATAGGATCATCACGAGGATGGTGATTGATCCGGAAGGTTGGTGTACGATCGCTTCTCTTTAGTAGATGAGTCTTGAGTCTACGGTGTGGAGACACCGGAGCGAGAGTACAGGTACTCGTTAGAGAACGAGGGCACTGAGCGTGACCACCTCGAGTAGTCATTAGGAAGTCTACCTTCTCGTCAATGACTGACTCGATGCTGCAGTAGTGTGTCTGGTTCTTTGACCTGAGATGCATCGGCAGTTCACCTTGAGGGTGTTATAGTTTGACTACACCATTACTCGGTCTCCTAGCCATATGGAACCCTGAGGTGTATGTTGGCTATAGCATGTTCATTGTAGGAACTGGATTGCATCAAGATGGGATCTATCTACCTCGGTGGTAGAGGAGGAGCAGCCCTATGATGATCATGAGAATCAAGTCCAGAAAGTCCATGGCCATGGTAGAGTGAAATAATAGAAAGAGTTTCTATTTAGATTTTCACATTGGACTCGAATCGAATGATTACATCATATGACAGAGACTAGGGTTTGACGAGTTCACCTTAACCCTAATCTGACGGGGCTCAAGATAGAAGAACTTGAATCACACACAGGTAGCTGCACCAAGAGGTTCGCATTCAGCTCTGATGGGTTGCCACCATATACTGCTAGGTGTCACTGGTGGATTTTGGGAGCAATTAGAATGATTTAGATGATCGATCATTCTAGCTGTTCGAATCAGAAGAGTTCTGATCCATCGAAAGGAGTTTCGATGATGTCTATGATAGAGATCATGACATATCCCATTACCATACAGAACTGAACCTAACTGGGTCACACAAACAAGGGTTTGAATCTGGTGATCATCAATTGAACTGATCTAGTTCAATTGATCTGAATGAGATTCAATTAGGTTCAAGGAAATCGTGCTAGCACTCGATTGAACCTAACGTTCTTCTTTTACTATCATAAATAAGTTGTCCTGACTGAGCCAAAGGAGTTTTGTGCTCAATCAGAGGCCTTCATATGGTCTGACTGGAGGTTGTCCAAGTCAGAATAGGTTGTCTTATTTGTAAGACATTACCTGCCATTTTTGGTCACCTGCCATTTCTTGTTCTTTGACTTTGGTCAAAAGTCTACCTTTGACTGGTCAAACGTTGACCATTGACCCTTTGACTTTTGACCACATGTCATGCACCTATTGGAGAGCTGGTGGGGGCCTGTCCCCCTGCCAGAACCTGGCAAGGAGAAGGGCGCACGCCAAGGGTGGCGTGAGCCCAAGTAGGAGGCGCCTAGGAGTCCTTGTTGGACAAGGACTCCACCTCCCTTTTGGATTCCAATCAGAGTTCTACTAAGAATCCAGTTTGACTGGTCTTAGGCACCCTCTAAGGAGGAATCCAGGGGTCTCTATTCCAACCAATCAGATTTAGATCTGATTTCACAAAGGGTTGTGATTGGTTGAGAGGAAGAGGAGTTGGATCACAAGAGGTCTATAAATAAGACCCTGCGCCCAACCCTAATGAGAATGCAATTAGACATGCCCCAAGGCTGCCTCTCCCCTCCTTCTCCATGCCATAGTCTCTTCTCCCCTTGCTCTCCACGTCCAAAAAGAGTTTTGGACTTAGGTTGGTGCGATTCAGATCAAGGAAAGGCGATCAAAAGCAAGAAGGCTGCGCTGCTGCAAAAGGACGACTGCAGATCTTCAAAAGAGTTTTGAAGATCCTCCAGATCAGATCCAGATCTGATTTTTGGAGGTGTGATAGAGAAGAAGAGGATCTCCAGATCCAACCCGAGTGGATACCGGTAGAGGCCAGGCGCTTGCGTGGCTAGATCCAGAACCTTCCGCTGCAATCAGGATCATCTACAGGGTAATAGGATTACCCAAATCAGGTAAATTAAATTTGATTTAATTTATCTTATTTTATTTTATTTATTAAAATAATAAGAATCAGATCTGAAACATATCAAGATCTGATTGAGATCAAGAGAAAATTTTTGAAATATATCTCTTGATCTAATCAGATCTGGACGAACCTGGACCAGGAAATTAGGATTTCCCTTCAAACGAAAGTATTTCCATTGCAACAATGACGGCCATTGGAAGCGAAACTGCCCTACTTACCTAGCCTTCCTAAAGAATAAGAAGGAGGCAGGTCCTTCTGAAGGTATACTCATTATTGAGTCTAACATTATGGTTTCTTCTGCATCTGGTTAGGTGCTTGACTCTCGTTCTAGTGCTCATTTGTACACTTTCATGTAGGATCTTGAGGATAGCAGGAGGCTAAGGGATGGCGAGATGATCCTACGCATCCGAAATGAAGCAAGAGCTGCTGCCGTGGTGGTGAGAACATACCCTCTTCGACTACCATCTAGTTTAGACTTAGTTTTAAAAGATTGTTATTATGTGCCTACAACAAGCAGGAATTTGATTTTTGTTTCATGCCTAGCACTAGAAGGCTATGTAATTAGTTTTCTTAAGGACCATTGTAACATTCTTTATGAAAGAAATAAAATTGCAAGTGGTTTTCTTATTAACCGTCTTTATCAGTTACATATTGATGTATCTATTTTTAATATCGAGCAAAATGTGAATACCATAAAACGACCTAGGGATAGTCCAAATGATAGGTATCTATGGCACCTAAGACTAGGTCATATAGCAGAAGATAGGGTTAACCAATTGGAGAAAACTGGGCTATTGAGTCCATTGACTTTCGAGTCATATCCAATTTATGAATCTTGTCTTCATGGCAAAATGACTAAGCTCCCTTTTGTAGGACATGGGGAAAGGGCCACGAATCTTCTTGCCCTAGTACATACTGATGTGTGTGGCCCATTTGATGTGCTGGCTAGAGGCAATTTTGTCTACTTCATTATCTTTATGAATGATCTATCTAGGTATGGGTATGTGTATCTTATTAGAGATAAGTCTGAAGCTTTTAAAAAGTTCAAAAAATTCAGACATGAAGTAGAAAAATAAACTAAAAAACCCATTAAGCTTCTTCGATCAGATCGAGGAGGTGAATACCTTAGTCGAGAATTCCTAAACTATCTCAGGAAAAATAGCATAATCTCTCAATGGACTCCATCTGGAATACCTCAACTCAATAAAATTTCATAATGGAGGAATCAGATCCTATTAGATATGTTCCGATCCATAATGAGCTTCACAGACCTCCCTGATTATCTTTAGGGACACTTTTTATTAACTACAATATATTTACTGAATAGGATTTCTTCTAAAATCATTCCTACCACACCGTATGAGATATGGCATGGTAAGAAACCAAATCTGAGTCATCTCAAAATTTGGGGTTGTCTGGCTCATGTCAAAAGACAATAAATGGATAAGTTAGACTTCAGGTCCTTTAGAGCTCGATTTGCAGGATATCCTAAAGAATCATTAGGATATTATTTCTACATTCCAGAAGATCACAATGTGATTGTGAGTTGACATACCATCTTTCTTGAAAAATAGTTTATTCAAGATGGCAGCATTGGAAAATAGATCAAGCTCGATGAAAAAGTCTCACAAGAACAATGAGCTAAGGACCAATTGGAACCAAATCAGGTTGAGCCAATACAATCACTACCTCCTCCATCTCATAGATTGGAAAGAATTTTCCGTCCCCCTAAGAGGTACTTAGGTACCATTTCATAGAAAATAGAGGAAATATTCCTCATAGGTAGTGGGGTTCATGGTGATGATCCTAAAACCTATAATGAGGCGATATTGGATATCGACTCCAAAAAATGGCTAGAGGCAATGAAGTCAGAAATTGACTTGGTGCACTCAAATCAAGTCTTGACCTTGGTAAATCCGCCAGAACGTATAGTACCTATTGGATGTAAATGGATCTATAAGAGAAAGATTGGTGCAGATGGGAATGTGAAGATAATCAAAGCTAGATTAGTGGCAAAAGGTTATAGTCAGTGCAAAGGCATTGACTATCAGGATACTTTTTCACTAGTAGCTATGCTAAAATCCATCCGCACATTGCTTGCTGTTACAGCCTATTTTGATTATGAAATATGGCAAATGGACATGAAAATGGCATTCTTAAATAGATAGCTTGAGGAAGATTTCTATATGGAACAACCGCTAGGTTTCACATCCGGTGATGCTGATCATAAGGTATGCAAGCTGTAAAGATCCATATATGGACTTAAGCAAGCATCTCAAAGCTGGAACACTCATTTTAATGATGTGATTAAATTATTTGATTTCATAAAAAATGAGGAGGAGCCATGTGTCTTCAAAAAGGTTAGTAGGAGCGTTGTTTTCTTCCTCGTATTATATGGGGATGATATCCTCCTTATTGGAAATAATATTCCCATGTCGACCATAGTTAAAATGTGGTTATCTAAAGAATTCTCTATGAAAGACCTAGGTGAAGCATCCTTTATTCTAGGAATTAAGGTCTATAGAGATAGACTGAATAGGATGCTAGGACTTTCATAGAAGATGTACATAGAGGAAGTGCTAAAAAGGTTTAGCATGGAAAACTCTAAGAGGGGATTAGTATCCTTTAGACATGGTATCCATCTTTCTAAGAAGATGTGCCCTAGCACATCTGAGAAAATAGAACGCATGAGCTAGATCCCTTATGCTTTAGCAATAGAGAGTCTCATGTATGCCATGTTATGTACACAACCTGATATAGTCCATGCTGTGAGTGTCACGAGCAGATATCAGTCAAATTCAAGAGAAGAACACCAGACTTCTATGAAATATATTCTTAAGTGCATAAGAAGAACTAAGGATATGTTGTTGGTCTTTGGTAATGGAGAACTCCAAGTCCAAGGATATACAGACTTAAAATTTATGTCCGATGTAGATGATCGAAAGTCGACATCTGAGAGTCTGTTTGTGTGTAATGGTGGTGCTGTCAGTTGAAAGAGTTCTAAGCAAACTGTGATAGTGGATCCCACCATGAAAATAGAATACATTGCTACATCAAAAGCTACGAAGGAGGCATTCTGGTACAAAAAATTCTATGTACATCTTCTGTGAAAGTCCTAGCATCCTATTCGGTCTATCTCTATAGACCTTAATTTCTAGAATAAAGGATGCTTCTTCTAGGTCTTTCATGGAGAATTCTTTAGATAACCACATTTTAACTATGGTCAACATGAGAATATCATTCCCGATAAGGAGGATGTCATCCACGTACAATACGAGGAAGACAATAGCGCTCTCACTGACCTTTTTGAAGACACATGGCTCCTCCTCATTTTTGATGAAATCAAACATTTTGATCACATCATTAAAATGAGTATTCCAGCTCCGAGATGCTTGCTTAAGTCCATATATGGACCTTTGCAGCTTGCATACCTTATGATCATCATCACTGTATGTGAAACCTAGCGGCTGTTCCATATAGATATCTTCCTCAAGATATCCATTCAAGAATGCCATTTTCATATCCATTTGCCATATTTCATAATCGAAATAGGCTGCAACAGCAAGCAATGTGCGGATGGATTTTAGCATAGCTACTGGCAAAAAGGTATCCTGATAGTCAATGCCTTCGTATTGACTATAACCTTTTGCCACTAATCTAGCCTTGAATGTCTCCACATTCCCATCTGCACCAATCTTTCTCTTGAAGATCCATTTACACCCAATAGGTACTATACCTTCTGGTGGATCTACCAAGGTCCAGACTTGGTTTGAGTGCATCGAGTCAATTTCTGACTTCATTGCCTCTAAGCCATTTCTCGGAGTCGATATCTGATATCGCCTTATTATAGGTTTTGGGATCATCACCATGAGCACCATTACCTATGAGGAACATTTCCTCTACTTCCTCTGAAATAATACCTAAGTATCTTTCAGGGGGACAGGAAACTCTTTCGATCTACGAGGTGGAGGAGGTAGTGTTCTGGATTGGCTCAACCTGATTTGGTTCCATTTGGTCCTTAGCTCGTTGCTCTTGTGAGACTTTCTCATCAAGCTTGATCTGCTTTCCAATGCCGCTATCTTGAATAAACTATTTTTCAAGAAAGATGGCATGTCGACTCACAATCACATTGTGGTCTTCTGGAATGTAGAAATAGTATCCTAATGACTCTTTAGGATATCCTATGAATCGAGCTCTAAAGGACCTAAACTCTAACTTGTCCGCTTGTTGTCTTTTGACATGAGCCGGACAACCCCAAATTCTGAGATGACTCAGACTTGGTTTCTTACCATGCCATATCTCATACGGTGTGGTAGGAATGGTTTTAGAAGGAACCCTATTCAGTAAGATAAATTGAAGTTAACAAACAGTATCCCCAAAGAAAATCAGGGAGGTCTGTGAAGCTCATCATGGATCGAACCATATCTAATAGGATCCGATTTCCTCCATTCTGAAACCCCGTTGAGTTGAGGTGTTCCTGGTGGAGTCCATTGAGAGACTATGCCATTTTCCTTTGAGATAGTCTAGAAAATTTCCTGCTAAGGTATTCACCTCCTCGATCTGATCGAAGAACCTTAATGGATTTTTCAATTTATTTTTCTACTTCATGTCTGAATTCTTTGAACTTTTCAAAGGCTTCAGACTTGTGTCTCATAAGATACACATACCCATACCTAGACAGATCATCGGTAAAGGTAATGAAGTAGACAAAATTGCCTCTAGCCGGCACATCAAATGGGCCGCACACATCAGTATGTACTAGGGCAAGGAGATCTGTGGCCCTCTCCCCATGTCCTACAAAAGGGAGTTTAGTCATTTTGCCTTGAAGACAAGATTCACAAGTTGGATATGACTCGAAAGTCAATGGACTCAATAGCCCATTTTTCTCCAATTTGTTAATCCTATCTTCTGCTATATGACCTAATCTCAGGTGCCATAGATATCTATCATTTGGACTATCCCTAGGTCGTTTTGATTTTTGGCATTCACATTTTGCTCGATAGTTAAAAATAGGTACATCAATATGTAACTGATAAAGACCATTAATAAGGAAACCATTTGCAATTTTATTTCTTTCATAAAGAATGTTACAATGGTCCTTAAGAAAAGGTAATCACATAGCCTTCTTGTGCTAAGCATGAAACAGAAATCAAATTCCTGCTAGCTGCAGGCACATAATAACAGTCTTTTAAAACTAAGTCTAAACCAGATGGTAATCGAAGAGGGTATGTTCCACGGCTACTGCAGCAACTCTTGCTCCATTTTACCGATGCGTAGGATCATGTCTCCATCCCTCAGCCTCCTGCTATCCTCAAGACCCTGCATAGAAGTGCACAAGTGAGCACTAGAACCAGAGTCAAGCACCCAACTGGATGCAGAAGAAACCGTAAGGTTAGACTCAATAACGAGCATACCTCCAGAAGGACCTTCCTTCCTTGTTCTTTAGGGTGGCCAGGTAAGTAGGGCAGTTTCGCTTCCAATGGCCGTCGCTGTTGCAATGGAAACATTTTTTTTGTCATCGGTCTTCTTCTTCGGCTTCTGCCTTTTTCTTCTTTCCTCCTTCCACCTTTCTGCTTTTTCACAGACTTCTTTTTCTTTCCATAAGACTTTCTTTTGGAAGAAGTCCATTCCATAGCAAGAACTGAGCCTTTAGAACCTTTCATAGAAAGCTCAGCGGTAACCAGCATATTCATAAGTTCGGCCAAGGAATTTTGAAGTTTATGCATGTGGTAATTCATGATGAATTGCCCATATGCATCAGTCAAGGATTGCAGAATAATATCATTCTGCAGATCCAAGTCCAACTTCACACCGAGCTTCTCAAGCTCTTCCATGTCCTTGATCATTGTCAGACAGTGATCTTGGACTGACTGCCCATCACGCATCTTAGCCTTAAAAAGTCATTTAGTGACTTGATATTTGGCTGCGCGACTCTGTTCACCAAACATCTCCTGTACAGGTGAGCCAACATTTGGCGAGCAGTCCCGATATCTTCATGTTGGCGCTGGAGCTCATCAGACATCGAGCCCAACATGTAGTATCTGGCCTTATTATCTTCGTCAATCCATTTTTCCAGAGACGCTCTCTGTTCAGTGGATGGACGGGCTGGTAAGGTGGGAGGGTCCTGGTCCAAATACATGGTTAACTTCTCAGAACCCAAAACAATTTTGTAGTTCCTGAGCCAATCTTTATAATTTGGTCCAGTCAGTCTATGTGTGTCCAGGATACGTGCCTAAGTGGGTTGGACGCAGACATTTTCCTGTAGAGAGTCAAAGATTCTAGTTAGATATTGTAATTTATGACTTGACCAATTTATTTAGGAAATTTTATTTTTAAATAAATTAGCTCCCACTATTTTTTCGGATCCCTACACTCCCTCTGTAGAGATGCAAAAATCTCCATGATTATTGATTTCTAGTGGGTGGTGCGGTCTCCACCAACTGACTCATCACCTCACCTAACAGTTATTGGTGATGGGTTAGCCAATGAGTGAACAACTCTTGTTCAATGATTCTCTAATCATGGTGCACCCAAACTTGGTCTCTAATTCATGAATCTCACCGTATCCGGAATATTGATCCACTCCTTAGTTAAGTCAGACCCACCATTTGCATAGACTGGGATTCCTAATTGAGTCTCTCATCGTATCCAAAATATTGAGCCCAACTCATCCTCCAGCCCATAGCATCCAATGCCTAATAGACATGGTTGCATCTTCTCGGTGCAACTGAGCCACTGTATCCAGCCGAGAACAATCAACCCCGGGAAGGGCCCGCACATCTACAATGGTGGAAGACCTCAGACTTAATCTTTTCTTAGGGAAGAATTGATTCAGGTCTCATTAAACTAGACTTGGCATAGTCATAACAATTATGACTAACCTAGTGGCATGGGTTAGCTCGGATTATTGACCACCTCAGATCAGAACTGTGTCAACAGATATGGCCAGGTAAGTGAGATCGGTGGAAGGAATATGCCATTAACTCGACAAGAATGCATTCAGGTCGAGTAGCTTCCCAATTAAAAATCAGTCGGTCGTATGTGCCAAACTTACCTTAGACACCAAATTGTTGAGTCAGAACCAATTGGGTTAGCCTACAATCCAGACTCTAACCTCTGAGCCTAATTAGGTCTTGCTTGATCGATCATCACGTGACTCGATCTTGACCCAGACTTAATCCTATTAGGCTGGTCAATTTAAGCATTGTTGATCCCATCTAACCAACTCTTGATTCGGTTTGATCAACCGCTTAGACCTAATTGAGCTACCCAAGCCCGAACCCAGTATTATGAATATGTCTTAGATCTAAAATTCTCAATTTTAGACCTAATTAATATTTCATAAACTTAATTCTTAATTAAGTAGGGTTCATAAACAAAATATGCAAAATAAATCCTAGGGTTTCAGGATCTAGGGTTTTGCAGAAAGTAAGTTTTGAATTTCTGATTAAGGACGAATGCGCAGCACCCCTACACATCATAAGAACACCCCATCGAATGGGAAGGAGAGGGCCTTTAAACCCTTCTTTGTTCTTATGATCGGACGGCCAAGAGGAAACGCCTTAATCAGGAACATATAAACTAATCTACAAAAATAAATTAGATCTATATCATATATCTCATATAAAAAATAGATCTAATCAAAAGGCATATTTTGCATACATCTCATGTATCATCATGCATATTTTTCAGATCTAAATTATCTCATAATAATCTAAAAAATTAGATTTAAATTGATCTATATCAAAATAAAATTCTAATCTAGACCTAATTATGTAGAACTATTCTACAACTAGTCTAAACATGCATCTATCATATCTCATATGAACAATTAAATTTTAATTTTATTTTTTATTTTTAGATCTGAATATAGCATTTATAATATTAGAAAATAGAAAATAAATAGATCTAAAAATTACTTTTAATCAAACAAAAATTATGATCAAACTAGACTATGCATAGAACAATTCTATTCCTAGTCTAGTTATGTATCTTATACATATTAGATCTAAATTAATTTATTTTAATTTTTTATTTTTTTAATTTTAGATCTAATTACATCTTATGTGATATTTAAAATTACTAATTAATCAAATTAAATTATATCTAAAAAAAATTTATAAGAAGAACCTGGCTCTGAAACCAGTTGAAGGAAAATCCTGATTTTTTGGGTCAGATTCGTTCAGATATGATTGGATCGAGAGGCATATTTCAAAAAATTTTTCTCAGATCTAGATCAAATCTGACACATTTTTAGATCTAATTTATAATCTAATAATTAAGAAAATAAAACTAAATTAATTCTGAATTAATTTTTACCTTGATCTTGGGTAATCCAATTACCCATTGATGATCCTGCGGAAGCTCTGAGGTTCTAGATCTAGCCATGCAAGCGCCTGGCCTCGATCAGTATCCACTCAGGCTAGATCTGGAGATCTTCTCCTTCTCTTTCTTTTCTTCAAAAATTAGATCTAGATCTGATTTGGTGGACCTTTAAAACTTCTTCTGAAGATCGCCCGTCGTCTCTACAGCAGTGCTGCCTTCTTCCTTTCTCGTCAGCATTTCCTTTCCTGACTTGCACTAATCTGACGGCCCAACTTTCTTGGGTGTGGAGAGGAGAGAGAGGGCCAGATGGTGGCATGAAAAAGGGAGAGGGAAAGCCTTGGGGCATGGCTTAAGATGAACTCTTTTTAAAAGTGGGCGCAGATAGGGTCTATTTATAGACTCTGCTGCGCCATGCAGTGCTGCATCACCCCGGCCAATCATGTTGCTTTATTCAATTAGATCTAAATCTAATTGGTGGGATGAGAGACCCATGAATTCATCCTAACGTGGTGCCTAATATTGGTCAAAGTCTATAGGTGAGGGTCACCTAGTTTGAAACCAACAAGCAACCTAGAGTCCCATCCGTATGGGACTTCAGCGTCCCTATCCATGAGCGCACGCCATCCTAGGCGTGCGCCCCCTTTCTTTCCAATTTCCAAAGAGGGGATAAGCCCCTATCTACTCTCCAATAAGTGCATGACATATGGACAGATGTCCAAGGATCAAAGGTCAACGTTTGACCAAGTCAAAGTACAAGAATTATCAAATGATGAGAAATGGCAGGTGTTGTCTCAAATTTATCTCATAAATTAAGACAACCCTTTTCTAACTTAGACAAGCTCCAGTCAGACCAGGTAAAGATACCTAAGTGAGCACAAACTCATTTGACTCAGTCGAGACAACTTTTAAGATAGAAAAAAAAGAACGTTAGGCTCAATCGAGTGCTAGCACGATTTTCTTGAACCTAATTGAATCTCATTCAAATCAATTGAACTAGATTAGTTCCAATTGATGATCATCCAGATTCCAAACCCTTGTTTGTGTGATCCAGTTAGGTTCAGTTCTGTATGGTAATGGGATATGTCATGATCTCTATCATCGACATCATCGAAACTCCTTTCGATGGATCAGAACTCTTCTGATTCAGACAGCTAGAATGATCGATCATCTAAATCATTCTAATTGCTCCCAAAATCCACCAGTGACACCTAGCAGTATATGGTGGCAACCCATCAGAGCTGAAAATGAACCTCTTGGTGCAGCTACCTTGTGTGATTAAGTTCTTCTATCTTGAGCCCCGATCAGATTAGGGTTAAGGTGAACTCGTCAAACCCTAATTTCTATCATATGATTTAATCATTCGATTCAAGTCCAATGTGAAAATCTAAATAGAAACTCTTTCTATTATTTCACTCTCTACCATGGCCATGGGCTTATGGACTTGATTCTCATGATCATCATAGGGCTGCTCCTCATCCACCGAGGTAGATAGATTCCATCTTGATGCAATCCAGTTCCTACAATGAACATGCTATAGCCAACATACACCTCAGGGTTCTGAATGGCTAGGAGATCGAGTAATGGTGTAGTCAAACTATAACACCCTCAAGGTGAACTACCGATGCACCTCAGGTCAAAGAACCAGACACACTACTGCAGCATCGAGTCAGTCATTGACGAGAAGGTAGACTTCCTAATGACTACTCGAGGTGGTCACGCTCAGTGCCCTCGTTCTCTAACGAGTACCTATACTCTCGCTTCGGATGTCTCCACACCGTAGACTCAAGACTCATCTACTAAAGAGAAGCGATTGTACACCAACCTTTCGGATCAATCACCATCCTCATGATGATCCTATGGTCGGGAGCATTTTATGAGTTAATAATGATTATTCATGTCTTAAATTTTCAACTCTTGAAAATATGAATTATCATTATCATTAACTCAAAGGATGTATCACAGACACTAAATACACATATGTGATAGAAAATAATTTATTTTATTATTTAAAATCAAAATTATAATTTTGCCCTTAGAAGTGTATAACAAGTGTCAGCCAATTCTGACTTCTAGGGCACACATGTCTAACACTAAGGATGAATTGAAGGAGCTCTCATCTGATTAGATCAAGTGATGTCATCCCACCAACCAGATTTAGATCTAATTGTACGAAGCAACATGATTGGCCGGGATGATGTGGCACTGCATGGCGCAGTAGGGTCTATATAAATCCTATCTCCACCCAACTTTAATAGAGTTTTCTCTTAGCCCATGCCCCAAGACTACCCCTCTCCCTCCTCCATGCCAACTTCTGGTCATCTCTCTCCTCTCCACGCCCAAGGAATTTTGGGCTCTAGTTTGGTGCAATCCAGGCAAGAAAAAGCTGATGAGAAAGGTAAAAGATAGCACTACTATAGAGATGATTGTAGTCTTTGAAAGTAGTTTTTAGATCTTCCAAATCAGATCCAGATTTGATATTTAGAGAGGTGATAAAGAAGAAGAAGATCTTCAGATCTAGTTCGACTGGATATCGATAGAGGCCAGGTCCTTGCGTGGCTAGATCTTGAACCTCAAGCAATCGGTAGGATCATCAAAGGATAATCCGATTATCCAACATCAAGGTACAAATTAATTAGATTTAATTTATTATTATTTTTACTTATTAGATCTATAAAATTAGATCTGAAACTTCTCAGATCTGATCTACATACATGAGAGGAATTTTTGAAATATCTCTCTTGATTTGATCAAATCTGAATGAACCTAACTTGGGAAATTAGGATTTTTCCTTCATCCTCAAGTGCATTAACTCCATGGATTCAAAGAGGCTTTCAATGAACTGTAAGGACAACTCTTCTGCTCATTCAAAGGGGCCTTTTGAGTTGAAATATTTTCTTTCCCTTTTCTGTGTATTTGGTTTCAGCAGGGGCTGAAACTTGGGTTTTTGGATTTTTCTCTCCTTTTGTCTATTCAGATTGGTTTATCTAATACTTGTAAGGATTGTGGTTGGTGAACCTAGAAAAAAACCAACAAGATTATTGGATAGTGAGTTCGATAAAAACTATCTGACTATAATCTTGATGAATTATAGTAAAATTTTCAAGAGTTTGCTTGAAGAGTGGACGTAGGTGCTGGGAGTGCACCGAACCACCATAAAATCTTCTTGCTTGTGTGTGTGCTCAAGCTTATGTCTTCTATTTGCTCTCACATTTGATTCACTCAAAATTTAATCTTTAATCACCGCACATATCTATTTAAATTTTTGAAAACTCAATTCATCCCACCCTCTTGGGTTGTTCATCTAGTCAATAAACTAATTTATGCTTTGTTAATTACAGTCAGAAAGCTCCAACCTTATTTTTTGGGGCACATAATTACTCTCCTTACTAATCAATGCATCAAAGTAGTTCTTCACTGGCCTAATGCCTTCAAAAGAATAGCAAAATGGGCGATCGAGTTAACTAAATTTTACGTTCATTTCCAACCTCAACTATCCATTAAAGCTCAAATACTGACTGATTTTATAATGAAGTGCACTATTCCAGATATAACCAAACCAGAGCATCAAGAAGTTCATATCCCTGGCTCTCCTAAAGAAAAGGCTGATCTCCCTAAAAACTTTTGGTCACTATATGTTGATGGTTCATCCAATGCTTTTGGAATAGGTGCAAGCTTGATTCTCATTAACTCGAAGGGGATTATGGCCAAGATTGCTTTGCACTTTGAGTTCCCCATCACTAACAATGGAGCAGAGTATGAAGCCTTGATTGCAGGACTAAAATAGCTAAAGAATTAAAAGCAGAACATTTAAAAGTTTATAATGACTCTTAGTTGATTATGGGGCAAGTCAATAGCAATTATGAAGCTCGGGAGGAAAGCATGAAGAAGTACTTGAAAAGGTAAGAAGCTTGATCTCGGCCTTTAATAGCTTTGATATCCAATAGATCCCCAGGACAGAGAATGCTAGAGCAGATTTTCTCTCAAAGTTAGGAACCCTGGTTCCAAATGAATTGTGAAAGAAAGTTCTCTTCAAAGTTCTGCAGTACCAAAGTTTAGAAGAGTCCCAAGCAATAATGCAGGTCGACCATGAGCCCAACTAGATGGAGTTCTTCCAAGAGATCCAAAAGAAAATTGAAAATCGAGAAATTAGGCCTCCCACTATGTCTTGTATGAGGATAAGTTGTACAAGAGATCGTACTCCCTGCCACTCCTCAAATGTCTTTGATCTTCCGAAGATGGTGATAAGTGGTAAAAATATACTAATAAAAGTATTAAATTATAAAATAAATTAATTTATTTTTTTAGAAATTGATACTTTTATTAATCTTATGTAAGAAAGAAGGCCACCAATGTGAAGATCTTATTTTTCTGGTTTAGATGAAATAAATTTCAAGCAAAACAGACTTCAAACGAGCTCAGAATTGAATTTCAAAAAAAAAAAAAAAAAACCGCCGATGCAACGCTAACGTCAGGATGACGTCAGCATTTTTCACGGCGCACAATGGACCATCTGAAGGGTATTTCAGGAATTTTATAGCAAGAGGCACGCTCTGATTGGCTGAAGAACGCAGTGGTCCATGCAACACCAAGCTCATGCATGGTCCATGGAGGGTAATTTGGGAATTTTGGCTGATCCAACGGGCGGCATTCATTGAAATTCGATCAGACGGCCGAAATGAAGGCGCTGAGGGACGGCATCCATAGCTCTCGATCGAGATCCAATGGCTGAGATTCATCCCGAAGTTAAACTATAGATTAGAAGGCTTATTTCTACGCGATCAGATGGCCCAGATTCGATCCAACGGTTGATCCAATGGCTGGCATTAAATCCGACTTGATCTGGATTATTTTATGAGGTTTTTGAGTAATTTTTGGACCGTTTGATCAACATCTAACAGTTAAAATTATCCGAATCTTAATTTGAGTTGTTTTGGGACTCTTAAACCTAGTTTTTGATGGATTTTGGGGGGAATTCAAAATCTTTATCTATAAAAAGAGTTTGTTGTCGTAAGAAAAAGAGAATTAGAGAGAGAGAGATGGAAAGAGAGATGGGGAGAAAGAGAGAAATAGAGAGAGAGAGGGAGAAAAAGAGAGAGAGAGAAAGAGAGAGGAGAGAGGTAGAAAGAGAAGAGTAATTTGTGAGAAATAAAAAAAGAATTTTTGATTTTTTTTTGACAATCAAGACATCGATCAAGGAGCATCTTCTTCTTCACCAAGTTCTCCACATCAAGAGTAGCAGACAATCAATTTCAGCAATCAAAACAGTCTAATTTCTCTATGCTTTTTATTTTATTTGCTATTTTTGAACTTGTTATCATGAACTAAATTTTTTTTTACTAAGGCTAAGGTGTAGCCACTCTTTTGATGCAATATTCAGTATGATTTATTTTTAAATTTTATTCATGAGGAGTATATAAATCTGATCTTAATGCTTTTAGATTACTGGCCATCTTCTAATTGATCTGATGAACATAGATGTTACGGACCAAGTACATCTATGTTAATGCTTCTTGATTATATACCTTGTATTATGAATCAAATTAGAATTCATATGCATGCAGGAATTTTAGTGCGCTTTGGACGCAGCATATTTTAATTAGAGGGTTTCACAAAACCTAATGCATTAATATTTATTTAAATTACACCTGGACCAAAGGATAATTAATAAATATTAATAGTTTTGCTATGCCTGGACCAAAGGATAGTGAATAAATTAGGAGACTCCACCGTCACATGAAATAAAATTAATCTAAAAATCTGAATATTGTATTGACTGAGTTGGTGAACCGATTGCCTTAGTAATCCATTGCTCTTGAATTTAAAACCCTAATAATTTACACTCTCTCTATTTAATTAAAAACTTTTAATTATTTTTTTTATTTTTTTTTAATTTCTTATTCTCATAAATCGATCTTCTAAATAAAGCATAGGAAAGAGCTTTTCAGTACTTATTTTTCAATCCTCTAGGGACGATACTCTACTCATTCACTTTATTACTTGATCGACTGGTACACTTGCCATAGCTATAAATTAGCACGCATCAAGTTTTTGGCACCGTTGTCGGGGATTGTGTCTAAAATAATATTAAAATTTTAATCCTTGCTTTACTTTAGAAATTTATTTTTAATTTTTATTATTAAAAAAAAAAATTAGTGCATGACACGTACTGGACATACTAACTTACTACCTCTAGATTCAGAAATTGAAAGGACTATTAGAAGACTACAACAAGAGAGAAACATGGCAGCTGAAGATCCTAACGTCATCAATTTAGGATTGGATATGACGACTGAAGGACAGCATGAAGCTATTCGACCAGCACATTGTTCATTAAATGATTACATCACACCATCTATAGTGGATGTAGCTTCGAGCATCAGGAGAATGCTTGTACAAGCAAACAACTTCAAAATAAAATCGATGATAATCCAGATGATTCAATCAACTGTCCAATTTAGTGGACACGTGCATGATGATCCGAATGCCCATATTTTTAATTTTCTTGAACTTTGTGATACTTTTAAAATTAATGGGGTGTCGGATGATGCTATTAGATTAAGGTTATTTCCTTTCTCTTTACGGAACAAAGCTAAGAGTTGGCTTCATTCTCTTCCCGCAGGTTCTATCACAACTTGGAATGTCCTAGCCCAAAAATTCTTAGCTAAGTACTTTCCACATTCCAAGACTGCCAAGATGCGCAACAATATCACTTCCTTTATGCAGATGGATATGGAGACATTATATGAGGCTTGGGAGCATTTCAAAGAATTACTGAGGAGATGTCCACATCATCAACTACCCGTATGGCTTCAGGTACAAACTTTCTATAATGGTTTATCTCCTACTAATCATTCTATGATTGATGCAGCAGCAGGAGGAACCATTAATCAAAAAATGGAGGAAGAAGCTTTCGATCTGATCGATGAGATGGCATCAAATAGCTATCAATGGCAGACAGAATGCATGATGCCAAAAAGACTAGCAGCTGTGCAGGGAGTAGATTGCGTGCCAACCTTACTAGCTGAAATTGCAGCCCTTAGAGCCGAAGTCAACAACTTAAAGGAAACAGCTATGCATGTTCAGAGCATTACTTGTGACCTGTGTGGAGGAGGACACGATACGAGCAATTGCCAGACAGGTAATCCTTTTGCTAAAACAACTGATATAGCTAATTATATTGGTAATTTTTTCAGGCCGCAACAAAATAATCCCTACTCCAACACATACAATCAAGGGTGGAGGCAGCACCCAAATTTCTCATGGAGCAATCAAAATGCAGCACAACAGCCACCCCCAGGATTCCAAGTACCTGAAAAGAAGTCCAACATGGAAGAGCTGATGGTCAAATTTATGCAAAACCAAGAAGCAACTATAAAAAATTTGGAAGCCAAACTTAGGCAGGACCAAACAGCAGCAATTCAAAACTTGGAGATGCAAATAGGTCAAATGGCTAAGATAATCTCCGAGAGACCTCAAGGGATCCTTGCCCAGCAACACGGAGACCAAATCTAAGGGAGCAAGTTAATGCTATCACCTTAAGAAGTGGTACAAAGTTAGAGGAGCTACATCAGAAGAAAGAGACTGAAGAGCCAACTACAAATAAGGAACCATCAACTCAAATTCGTCAGTCACCAAAACAACCAGCAGATGGATGGTCTCCAGGTATACGATTTGCTGATCCAAATGTGAAGCCCTACGTGCCGCCACTACCATTCCCAGAGAGACAAATACAGCATCCAGATAAGAAATTTTCTAACTTTTTCAAAATTTTAAAGAATTTACATATTAATATTCCTTTTGTAGATGCTACTACTCAAATGCCCAGGTATGCCAAGTTTCTCAAAGAAATCCTAACAAATAAGAAAAAGCTGAAGGAGCATGAGAGAATAAATTTGAATGAAGAATGCTCAGCAATACTTCAAAATAAATTACCACAGAAGCTAAAAGATCCAGGAGAGTTTTACTATCCCCTGCATTATTGGTGATTGTAGTTTTGATAAAGTTTTATGTGATTTAGGAGCAAGCATTAATCTCATGTCTTTTTCTATTTTCAGAAGCTGGGTCTAGGAGAACCAAAGCCTACCACTATTACTCTTCAATTAGCCGATAGATCCATTAAATATCCAAGAGGTATAGTGGAGGATGTCTTGGTAAAGGTAAACAAGTTTATTTTTTCTGTTGATTTTATTGTTCTTGATATGGAAGAAGATTATGATGTACCCCTTATTTTAGGGAGACCCTTTTTAGCTACTGGAGGAGCTTTAATAGATGTTCAACAAGAAAAATTAATTCTTAGAGTCCAAGATGAATAAGTTACTTTTAATGTTTTCAAAGATACTAAACATCCTGATGATAATCAAACTTATTTTCTAATTGATATTATTGACAATCCATTATATGAGAATTCTGTAGAAAATAGGTTTGAGACTATAAAAGCGAGCAATGTCAAATTGAAAGAGGACTCGATCAAACATGAAAGTATTCCAATTGAAGTGGCACCGGATTGATCCACTTTAGAACTCAAAGAAAGTCAAGCTGAAGACTATAAATCAGAACTACTAGATAGGTTGTTTCTTTTCTTTTTAGTTTTGATCATTTTTTTTTCTTTTATTTTTCAGTAATTTATTGTTGCTCTTTTACTGCTCTGGTGTGTATTTTTAATTTTGCAGAAAAATCAATGAGAGCTCAAGCAAAATTTCAAAGCTCCAAAGAACCAGACTGAACCAAATCAGGTGTATTCCTTCCTATCCTTTATTGCACCCTTTATTTTTCTTTCTCCTTTAAGACAATGTAGAATAAGTTAAAAAAAAAAAAATCATGTGTCAAGAAGAAAATCTTGAGCAAGATAGACTGGATAAGTGATAAAAGATAGAATTATTTGCTAATGAATGTAACGAGTTAAAGAAGTAGATTAGTTGGTCAACTTTTAGCAGCCTACTTAGGTCATTAAAAGACTATTAGCACTTCTAATTGCACATGCACACTAACAAGGCAAAGTAGGTATTGATTATAAGGCCAACTGAGGATTCAATTATCACTAAAAATTGGTAATTAATATACATTCTAATCAAAGAAACTTGAATTTAAGGAAAGAGCTACCTGCCTAAAAATAAAGTGCAAAAGATAGAGTATATGTGGATTGCCCAAAGCCTAGTAACTGGGTCTCTGCACCTAGGTCAAGTGTGAAAATTCATGTAAAACGGTGAAGGAAAGGCCAGGATGCTCAGCACAGTAAAAAAAAAAAAAAAAAAAAAAGGCAGTGTGAAAGCTACCTTAATTCATGAGTATAAAATTGAGAATGTATAGAAAATTGACCAAAATAGGTGATAAGAGAGGATACTTTTGTTCTTTTAATTTAATACTGAAATGCTAAAGTTAGTCATCACGAACACAAGTGCTATAGATCTTTGATGTACTCTAAGAAAGTTTTTAATTGTATTGACTGAAAAATTTGCTTCTGAAGCTCAATGCTTAGTTAGCAGTATTTTCTAAACTTTTTGACCTTTAATCCTAGATTTTATCTTTGTGATGGATAATCTTATTGAAACATGGTATTAAATAAAACATTGCTAAGGGACTAGCAATGACTAAGTTGGGAGGGTGTGATAAGTGGTAAAAATATACTAATAAAAGTATTAAATTATAAAATAAATTAATCTATTTCTTTAGAAATTGATATTTTTATTAATCTTATGTAGGAAAGAAGGCCACCAATATGAAGATCTTATTTTTCTGGTTCAGATGAAATAAATTTCAGGCAAAACGGACTTCAAACGAGCTCAGAATTGAATTTAAAAAAAAAAAATCGTCGATGCAATGCTGACGTCAGGATGACGTTAGCATTTTTCGCGGCACACGATGGACCATCTAAAGGATATTTTGAGAATTTCACAACAAGAGGTGTGCTCTGATTGGCTGAAGAATGCGGCGGTCCATGCAACACAGGGCTCGTGCATGGTCTATGAAGGGTAATTTGAGAATTTTGGCTGATCCAACGGGCAGCCTTTCACTGAAATTTGATCGG
>QRFJ01001134.1:22433-49572 GCA_006176705.1 Cocos nucifera
TTGCTCCCAAAATCCACCAGTGACACCTAGCAGTATATGGTGGCAACCCATCAGAGCTGAATGCCAACCTCTTGATGCAGCTACCTGTGTGATTAAGTCCTTCTATCTTGAGCTCCGATCAGATTAGGGTTAAGGTAAACTCGTCAAACCCTAGTTTCTATCATATGATGTAATCATTCGATTCGAGTCCGATGTGAAAATCTAAATAGAAACTCTTTCTATTATTTCACTCTACCATGGCCATAGACTTCTGGACTTGATTCTCATGATTATCATAGGGCTGCTCCTCTACCACTGAGGTAGATAGATTCCATCTTGATGCCATCCAGTTCCTACAATGAACATGCTATAGCCAACATACACCTCAAGATTCCATATGGCTAGGAGACCGAGTAATGGTGTAGTCAAACTATAATATCCCCAAGGTGAACTGCCGATGCACCTTAGGTGAAAGAACCAGACACACTACTGCAACATCGAGTCAGTCATTGACGAGAAGGTAGACTCCCTAATGACTACTCGAGGTGGTCACGCTCAGTGCCCTCGTTCTCTAACGAGTACCTGTACTCTCGCTCTGGTGTCTCCACACTATAAACTCAAGACTCATCTACTAAAGAGAAGCGATTGTACACCAACCTTTTGGATCAATCACCATCCTCATGATGATCCTATGGTCGGGAGCATTTTATGAGTTAACAATGATTATTCATGTCTTAAATTTTCAACTCTAAAAATATGAATTATCATTACCAATAACTCAAAGGATGTATCACAGACACTAAATACACATATGTGATAGAAAATAACCCATTTTATTGATATTAGTCAAAATTATAATTTTGCCCCTAGAAGTGTATTACAAGTGTCAGCCAATTCTAGCTTCTAGGGCACATATATCTAACACCAACGGCTGAGATTCATCCCAAAGTTAAACTATAGATCAGAAGACTTATTTCTATGTGATCGAACGGCCCAGATTCATTCCAACAGTTGATCCAATGGCTGGCATTAAATCCGACTTGATCTGGGTTATTTTAAGGGATTTTTGAGTGGTTTTTGGACCGTTTGATCAACATCTAACGGCCAGAATTATCTAGATCTTAATTTGAGTTGTTTTGGGAGTCTTAAACCTAGTTTTTGATAGATTTTGGGAGGAAATCAAACTCTTTATCTATAGAAAGAGTTTGTTGTCGTAAGAAAAAGAGAATGAGAGAGAGAGAGACGGAAAGAGAGACAGGGAGAAAGAGAGAAATAGAGAGAGAGAGGGAGAAAAAGAGAGAGAGAAAGAGAGATGAGAGAGGTAGAAAGAGAAGAGTAATTTGTGAGAAATAAAAAAAAAAATTTTGATTTTTTTTCGACAATCAAGACATTGATCAAGGAGCATCTTCTTCTTCACCAAGTTCTCCACATCAAGAGCAGCAGACAATCAATTTCAGCAATCAAAATAGTCTAATTTCTCTATGCTTTTTATTTTATTTGCTATTTTTGAACTTATTATCATGAACTAAATTTTCTTTTACTAAGGCTAAGGTGTAGCCACTCTTTTGATGCAATATTCAGTATGATTTATTTTTAAATTTTATTCATGAGGAGTATATAAATCTGATCTTAATGCTTTTAGATTACTGGCCATCTTCTAATTGATCTTATGAACATAGATGTTACGGACCAAGTATATCTATGTTAATGCTTCTTGATTATATACCTTGTATTATGAATCAAATTAGAATTCATATGCATGCGAGAATTTTAGTGCGCTTTGGATGCAGCATATTTTAATTAGAGGGTTTCACAAAACCTAATGCATTAATATTTATTTAAATTATACCTGGACCAAAGGATAATTAATAAATATTAATAGTTTTGCTATGCCTGGACCAAAGGGTAGTGAATAAATTAGGAGACTCCACCATCACATGAAATAAAATTAATCTAAAAATCTGAATATTGTATTAACTAAGTTGGTGAACCAATTGCCTTAGTAATCCATTGCTCTTGAATTTAAAATCTTAATAATTTACACTCTCTCTATTTAATTAAAAACTTTTAAATATTTTTTTATTTTCTTTAATTTCTTATTCTCATAAATCGATCTTCTAAATAAAGCATAGGAAAGAGCTTTTCAGTACTTATTTTCCAATCCTCTAGGGATGATACTCTACTCATTCACTTTATTACTTGATCGACTGGTGCACTTACTATAGCTATAAATTAGCACGCATCAGCTGGCTACACCTTGAGGGAAGTTCATGAAGGAAAAAAACTAATTTCTGAGTCGGGTTCATTTAGATCCGATTGGATCAGGAGGGATATTTCAAAAATTTTTTCTCTAAGATCCTAATCAAATCTAAGACTCCTCAAATCTAATCTTATTGATCTGATAATAAAAATAAAAATAAAAATTAAATCTAATTTAATTATACCTTTATTTTGGACAATCTAATTATCCTCTGATGATCCCGATGTTTGCCTGAGGTTCTGGATGTAGTCACGCAAGTGCCTAGCCTCTATCGGTATCCACTCAGACATGATTTAAAGATTTTCTCCTTCTCAATCAATCCTCCAAAAATTAGATCTAGATTCGATTTTGATGGTCTTCAAATTGGCTTTTGAAGAATAACTGTTGTCTCTCGCTGCAGTGCTGCCTTCTTCCTTTTCTGGCATCGTTCACTTGCTTGGATCGCACCTTCTTCATGCCCAATGTCCCTTGGGTGTGGAGAGGAGAGAGAAGACTAGAGGGTGGCATGGAGAAAGATGGAGAGGGGCTATGTGGCATGGACTAAAGGCAGAAGAATTAAATTCTAGGCATAGATAGGGTTTATATTGACCCTGCTGTGCCATGCAGTGCCACATCATCCTAGCCAATTACGGCCCTTTGTGCAATTAGATTTAAATCTAATTAGTGGGATGACATCATCTGATTCAATCAGATTAGAGATCCTCAAAACTCTCCTTAGGTGGTCCAAGCCTGGGTCATATAAGTCTTCTTGGAGCCATACAATTTAATCCCCTGAAGCAACTGGAGTCCCATCTGTATGGGACTCCATCTTTTATCCTCATTGGGTGCATGCCTCCCTAGGCATGCACCCCCTTTCTTTCTATTTTTTAGTAGTAGGACAAGTCCCCCAGTTCTCTCCTATGAGTGCATGACACATGGACAGATATCTAAGTATCCAAGGTCAATATTTGACCAATGCCCGAAGACAAGATTTATTAGGTGATGAAAAATGATAGGTGTTATCTCAAATTTATCTCATAAATTAAGACAACTCTTTTCTAACCTTGACAAGCTCCAGTCAAACAAAGTAAAGGTTCCTGAGTGAGCCCAAACATATTTGGCTCAATTAAGATAAGCTTTAATGATTGTTAAAGGAGAACATTAAACTCAATCATGTGCTAGCACGATTTTCTTGAACCTAATTGAATCTTATTCAAATCAATTGAACTGGGTTAATCCAATTGATGATATCCAAATCCAAATTCTTTTTTGTGTGACCTAGTTAGGTTCAGTTCAGTATGGTAATGTGATATGTCATGATCTCTATCATCAACATCATCAAAATACCTTCCGATGGATCGAAACTTTTCTGATTCAGATAACTAGTATGATCGAACAACCAAATCATTTTAACTGCTCCCAAAATCCACCAGTGACACCTAGCAGTATATGGTGGCAACCCATCAAAACTGAAAGTGAACCTCTCAGTGTAGTCACCTGTGTGATTAAGTTCCTCTATCTTAAGCCCCGATTGGATTAGGGTTTAGGTGATCTCATCAAATCCTAATTTCCATCATATGAATTAATCATTCGATTCAAGTCCAATGTGAAAATCCTAATAGAAACTCTTTCTATTATTTCACTCTACCATGGCCATAGGCTTATGGACTTGATTCTCATAATCATAATAGGGTTACTTTTTATCTATCGAGGTAGATAGATCCTCTATTGGTGCAATCCAATTCCTACAATGAATATGCTATAGCCAACATACACCTCAGGATTCCAAATGGCTAGAAGACCGAGTTATGGTATAGTCAACTACAACACCGTCAAGGTAAATTGTCAATGCACCTTAGGTCAAGGAACCAGACACACTACTGCAGCTTCGAACCAATCATCGATGAGAAGGTAGACTTCCTCATGACTGCTCGAGATGGTCACGCTCAGTACCCTCATTCTCTAACGAGTATCTATACTCTCACTTCGGTGTCTCTACATCGTAGACTCAAGACTTATCTATCCAAAAGAAGCGATCGTACACCAACCTTTTAGATCATTCACCATCCTCATGATGATCCTACGATCGGGAGCATTTTATGAGTTAATAATGAAAATTCATGTCTTAAATTTTCAACTCTTGAAAATATGAACTATCATTACCATTAACTCAAGGAATGTATAACAGGCATATTCAAATACACCCTATGATAGAAAATAACTCATTTTATTATTTATAGTTAAAATTATAATTTTGCCCTTAGAAGTGTATTACAAGTGTCAGCCAATCTGGCTTCTAGGGTACACATATCTAACAAACTCCCACTTGATCTAAAGTCAATTGGCTACAAATCTAAGTCCCATCTTCTCAAGGTGGGCTTCGATCTTCTGCTGGCCCAATGACTTTGTAAGTGGGTCTGCCACATTATCTGCGGAGCCAACTCTCTTGACCTCGACATAACCTTTCTCAAAATAATCGTGGATGAGGTGGTATCGCCGCTCAATGTGCTTGGATTTCTGATGAGACCTTGGCTCCTTAGCAAGGGCTATGGCGCCATTATTATCACAGTACAGAGGAATGGCATCCGATGGCATCACTCCAATCTCTGTGATGAACTTCTTGTACCAGAAGGTCTTCTTCATAGCTTCCAACGTAGCGATGTATTCTACTTCCATGATGAAATTTGCTATTACTATCTGTTTGAAACTCTTCCAACTGACAGCACCACCATTACACACAAACGAGCTTTCAGATGTTAACTTTTGATCATCTATATCGGACATAAAATCTAAGTCGGTATATCCCTGGACTTTGAGTTCTCCATTACCAAAAACCAACATCATATCCTTAGTTCTGCTCAAATACTTAAGGATATATTTTATAGAAGTTTAGTATTCTTCACCTAGATTCGACTGATATCTACTCGTGACACTCACAGCATAGGCTATATCAGGTCGTGTACATAACATGGCATACATGAGGCTTCCTATTGTTAAAGCATAAGGGATCTTGCTCATGCGTTCAATCTCCTCAGGTGTGTTGGAACACATTTTCTTGGAGAGATGAATGTTATGTCTGAAGGATACCAATCCCCTCTTAGAGTTTTCTATGCTAAACCTCTTTAGCACTTTCTCAATGTACATTTTCTATGAAAGACCTAGCATCCTATTTGGTCTATCTCTATAGACCTTAATTCCTAGAATAAAGGATGCTTCTCCTAGGTCTTTCATGGAGAATTCTATAGATAACCATATTTTAACTATGGTCGACATGAAAATATCATTTTCAATAGGAAGGATATCATCCACGTACAGTACGAGGAAGACAATAGTGCTCCCACTGATCCTTTTGAAAATACATGGTTCTTCCTCATTCTAAATGAAACCGAATAATTTGATCATATCATTAAAATGAGTATTCCATCTCCGAGATGCTTGCTTAAGTCCTATATGGATCTTTGCAGCTTGCATACTTTGTGATCAACATCACTGGATGTGAAACCTAGTGGCTGTTCCATATAGATATCTTCCTCAAGGTATCCATTTAAGAATGCCATGTTTACATCTATTTGCCATATTTCATAATCAAAATAGGCTGCAATAGCAAGCAATATGCGGATGGATTTTAGCATGACTACTGGCGAAAAGGTATCCTGAAGTCAATTCTTTTACATTGACTATACCCTTTTGCCACTAATCTAGCTTTGAATGTCTCCACATTTTCATCTGCACCAATCTTTCTCTTATAGATCCATTTACAACCAATAGGTATTATACCTTCTGATGGATCTACCAAGGTCCAGACTTGGTTTGAGTGCATCGAGTCAATTTCTGACTTCATTATCTCTAACCATTTTTCGGAGTCGATATTCGATATCGCCTCATCATAGGTTTTGGGATCATCACCATGAACCCCATTATCTATGAGGAACATTTTCTCTACTTTCTTTGAAATAGTACCTAAGTACCTCTTAGGAGGATGGAAAATCCTTTTCGATCTATGAGATGGAGGAGGTAATGATTGTATTAGCTCAACCTGATTTGGTTCCATAGGGTCCTTAGCTCGTTGCTCTTGTGAGATTTTTTCCTCGAGCTTGATCTACTTTTTAATGCCACATCATGAATAAACTATTTTTTAAGAAAGATGGCATGCTGATTCACAATCACATTGTGGTCTTCTAGAATGTAGAAATAATATCCTAATGATTCTTTAGGATATCCTATGAATCAAGCTCTAAAGGACCTATAGTCTAACTTGTCCGCTTGTTGTCTTTTGACATGAGCCGGATAATCCCAAATTCTGAGATGACTCAAACTTGATTTCTTACCATACCATATCTCATACGGTGTGGTAGGAATGATTTTAGATAAAATTCTTATTCAGTAAATATATAGCAGTTAACAGACTATGTCTTCATAGAAAATTCGGAAGGTCTATGAAGCTCATCATAGATTGGACCATATCTAATAGGATTCGATTCCTCCGTTCTGAAATTTCTTTGAGTTGAGGTATTCCAAGTGGAGTCCATAGAGAGACTATGCCATTTTGCTTGAGATAGTTCAGAAATTCTCGACTAAGGTATTCACCTGCTCGATCTGATCGAAGAATCTTAATAGATTTTTCAGTTTGCTTTTTAACTTCATGTCTGAATTTCTTAAACTTTTCAAAGGCTTCAAACATGTATCTCATAAGATACATATACACATATCGAGATAAATCATTGATAAAGATTATGAAGTAGTCAAAGTTGCCTCTAGCCGGTACATCAAATGGGCCGCACACATTAGTATGTACTTGGGCAAGTAGTTCTGTAGCCCTTTCCCCATCTCCTACAAAAGGGAGCTTAGTCATTTTGCCATGAAGACATGATTCATAAATTGGATATAACTTAAAAGTCAACGGATTCAATAGCTCGATTTTCTCCAATTTCTTAATCCTATCTTATGCTATATGATCTAGTCTTAGGTGCCATAGATACCTATCATTTGGACTATCCCTGGGTCATTTTGAATTTATGGCATTCATATTTTGCTCAATATTAAAGATAGATATATCAATATGTAATTGGTAGAGATCGTTAATAAGAAAATCACTTGTAATTTTATTTCTTTCATAAAGAATATTACAATGGTCCTTAAGAAAACTAATTACATAGCCTTTTTGTGCTAAACAAGAAATAAAAATCAAATTTCTGCTTGCAGCAGGCATATAATAACAATTCCTAAGTACTAAATCTAAGCCAGATGGTAGTCAAAGAAGGTAGGTTCCCATGACCATAGCAGCAATTCTTGCTCCATATCCGACGCATAGGATCATCTCACCATCCCTCAGCCTCCTGCTATCCTCAAGATCCTACATTGAAGTGCACAAATGAGAACTAGAACTAGAGTCAAGCACCCAACTGGATGCAGAAAAAATCATAAGGTTAGATTCAATAACGAGCATACCTCCAGAAGGACCTGTCTCCTTATTCTTCAGGATGGCCAAGTATGTAGGGCAGTTCCACTTCTAGTGGCCATCAGTATTACAATGAAAATACTTTTCTTTGTCACTAGCTTTCTTCTTCAGCTCTACCATTTTTTCTTTTCACCTTCCACCTTCTATTTTTTCACAAACTTCTTCTTCTTTCCAAAAAACTTTCTCTTGGAAGAAGTCCATTCCATAGCAAGTACTGAGCTTTTAGAACCTTTCATAAAAAGTTCAGCAGTAACTAGCATATTCATAAGCTCAGCCAGAGTATTCTAAAATTTATGCATATGGTAGTTCATGATGAACTACCCATACACATCAATTAAGGATTGCAGAATTATATCATTCTACAGATCCTGGTCTAACTTCACTCTGAGCTTCTCAAGCTCTTCCAAGACCTTGATCATCATCAAACAATGATCTTGGACTAACTGCACATCATGCATTTCATCCTTAAATAGTTGTTTAGTGACCTGATATTTGGCTACGTGACTCTATTCACCAAACAACTCTTGCAGGTTAGCCAACATTTAGTGGACAGTCTTGATATCTTCATGTTGGCATTGAAGCTCATCAAACATCAAGCCCAACATGTAGTATCTAGCCTTATTATCTTCATCCTTCCATTTGTCAAGAGATGCTCTCTATTCAGTGGGTGGATGAGTTGGTAAGGTGGAGGATCTTGGTCTAATACATGAGTCAACTCCTCGGAACCCAAACTAATTTTGAAGTTCCAGAGTCAATTCTTGTAATTAGGTCTGGTCAGTCTATTGGTGTTCAGGATACGGGCCAGTGGGTTGGATGCAGATATTTTTTTTTTCTGTATAGAGTCAAAGTTTCTAGTTAGATTTTATAATTAAGACTTGACTAATTTATTTAGGAGTTTGATTTTTAAACAAATTAGCTTCCACTATTTTCTCGGATCCCTACACTTTCTTTGTAGAGATGCGAAATCTCTATGATTACTGATTTCTAGTGGGTGGTACAGTTCCATCAACTCACCTAACAGTTGTTGATGATGGGTTAGCCGATGAGTGTGAAGAGAAAAATCTATTTTTTGGATCAGGTTTGTTCAGATCTGATTGGATCAGGAGGTATATTTTTTAAAAAAATTCTAAGATCCTAATCAGATTTAAGACTCCTCAAATCTAATCTTATTGATATAATAATAAAAATTAAAATTAAAATTAAATATAATTTAATTATATCTTTATTTTGGATAATCTAATTATCTTGTGATGATCCTGATGCTTACCTAAGGTTCTGGATATAGCCCTGCAAGTGCCTAGCCTCTACCGATATCCACTTAGGCAGGCTTTGAAGATCTTTTTCTTCTCAATCAATCCTCCAAAAATTAGATCTGGATATGATCTTGAAGGACTTCAAAATGGCTTTTGAAGAACAATCATTGTTTCTTGCAGCAATGCTGCCTTCTATTTTTTCTGGCACATTTCACTTGCTTGGATCGCACCTTTTTTGTGCCTAAAGTTCCTTGGGCATGGAGAGGAGAAAGAGGACCAGAGGGTGGCATGGAGAAGAAGGGAGAGGGGCTATGTGGAATGGCTAAGGTCAGAAGAACTAAATTCTAGGCGTAAATAGGGTTTATATAGACCCTACTATGCCATGCATTGCCATATCATCCTGGCCAATCACAACCCTTTGTGCAATCAGATCTAAATTTGATTGGTTGGATGACATCATCTGATCCAATCAGATTAGAGTCCCTCAAAACTCTCTTTAGGTGGTGCCAAGACTGGGTCAAATAAGTCTTCTTGGCACCACCTAATTTGATTCCTTGAAGCAACTGGAGTCCCATCTGTATGAGACTCCATCTTCTATCCTCATGAGGCGTGCGCCCTTGCCTGTCTACTTTTTAGTAGGAGGATAAGTCCCTAGGCTCTCTCCTATGGGTGCATTACACATCGACAGATGTCTAAGTGTCTAGGGTTAACATTTGACCAATGTTCGAAGACAAGATTTAGCAGGTGATAAAAAATGATAGGTGTTGTCCCAAATTTATGTCATAAATTAAGACAACTCTTTTCTGACCTGGACAAGCTCTAGTCAGACCAAGTAAAGGTTCTTGAGTGAGCCTAAATATATTTGGCTCAGTCAAGACAAGCTTTAATGATTGTTAAAGAGAACATTAGGCTCAATCATGTGCTAGCACGATTTTCTTAAATCTAATTGAATCTTATTCAAATCAATTGAACTGAGTTAATCCAATTGATGATATCCAAATCCAAACCCTTATTTGTGTGACCCAGTTAAGTTCAGTTCCATATGGTAATGGGATATGTCGTGATCTCTATCATCGACATCATCAAAACACCTTTAGATGGACCAAAACTTTTCTAATTTAGACAACTAGTATGATCGATCATCTAAATCATTTTAATTGCTCCAAAAATCCATCAGTGACACCTAGCAGCATATAGAGGCAACCCATCAGAACTGAAAGCAAACCTCTTGGTGTAGTTATCTGTGTGATTAAGTTCCTCTATCTTAAGCTCCGATCGGATTAGGGTTAAGGTGATCTCGTCAAACCCTAATTTTCATCATATGAATTAATCATTTGATTCAAGTCTAATGTGAAAATCCTAAAAGAAACTCTTTCTATTATTTCACTCTGCCATGGCCAGGGGCTTATCAACTTGATTCTCATGATCATCATGGGGCTACTCCTCATCTACCGAGGTAGATAGAACCCTTATTAGTGCAATCCAACTCCTACAATGAACATGCTATAGCCAACATACACCTCAAGATTTCGAATGGCTAGGAGATCGAGTTATGGTGTAGTAAAACTGTAACACCCTCATGGCGAATTGTTGATGCACCTCAGATCAAAGAACCAAACACACCACTACGGCTTCGAACCAGTCATCGACAAGAAGATGGACTTCCTCATGACTGCTCGAGGTGGTCACGCTTAGTGCCCTCATTTTCTAACGAGTACCTGTACTCTTACTTTGGTATCTCTACACCATAGACTTAATTCATCTATCCAAAAGAAGCGATCATACACCAACCTTTTGGATCAATCACCATCCTCATGATGATCCTATGGTCGGAAGCATTTTATGAGTTAATAATGAAAATTTATGTCCTAAATTTTTAACTTTTGAAAATATGAACTATCATTACTATTAACTCAAGGGATGTATCACAGATACTTTGAAATATACACTATGATTGAAAATAATTTATTTTATTATTTATAGTTAAAATTATAATTTTATCCTTAGAAGTTTATTACAAGTATCAGCCAATCTAGCTTCTAGGGCACACATATCTAACAAAGTGAACAACTCTTGTCCAATGATTCTCTAATCATGGTGCACCTAGACTTGGTCTCTAATTCATGAATCTCACCATGCTCGAAATATTGATCCACTCCTTAGTTAAGTCAGACCCACCATTTACATAGATTAGATTCCTAATTAGGTCTCTCACCGCATCCAAAATATTGAGTCCAATCCATCCTCCAATCCATAGCATTCAATACCTAATAGACATGGTTGCATCTTTTCAGTGCAACTGAACCATTATGACCAACCGAGAACAATCAATCCTAGAAAGGGTCCGCACATCTACAATGGTGGAAGACCTTAGACTTAATCTTTTCTTAGGGAGATTTGATTTAGGTCTCTTTAAACTTGACTTGACATAGCCATAACCATTATGACTAACCTATTGGCATGGGTTAGCTCGGATTGTTAGCCACCTTAAATCAGGACTGGGCCGACAAATATGGCTGGGTAAGTGAGATCGGTGAAAGGAATATGCCATTAACTCGACAAGAATGCATTCGAGTTGAGTAGCTCTTAATTAAAAACCAGTCGGTCGTATCTGCCAAACTTACCTTAGACACCAAAATATTGAGCCAGAACCAATTGAGTTAGCCTACAATCCAGACTATAACCACTGAGCCTCATTAGATCTTAACTTGATCGATCACTCATGTGACATGATCTTGACCAAGACTTAATCCTATTAGGCTGGTCAATTTAAGTACACTTGATCCCACCAAACCAACTCTTGAATCGATTTGATCAACCGCTAGACCTAATTGAGCTACCCAAGCCCAAACATAATTTTATGAATATATCATAGATCTAAAAATTATTAATTTTAGATCTAATATATTTTATAATTTTAATTCTTAATTAAGTTTAGGATTTATAAACAAAACATGTATATAATCCTAGGGTTTCAGGATCTAGAATTTTGCAGAAAATAAGTTTTGATTTCTGATTAAGATCGAACGCGCAGCATCCCTACACACCATAAGAACACCCCATCGAATGAAAAGAGAGGAACTTTAAATCTTACTTTGTTCTTATGACCAGACGGCCAAGAGAACGTCTTAATCAAAAACATGATAAATCTACAAAACTAGTTAGATCTACATCATATATCACATATATAAAAATTAATCTAACTAAAAATATATTTTACATACATCTCATGTATCATATCATGCATATTTTTAGATCTAAATTATCTCATAAATATCTAAAAAATAAGATTTAAATTTAATCATATCAAATTAAAATTTATCCTAGAAAATTTTGTAGAACTATTCTACAACTAGTCTAAACATGCATCTATCATATCTCCTATGAATAAATTAAATAAATTTATTTTCTATTTTTAAAATCTAATTATAATATTTATAATATCAAAAAATAGTAAATAAATAAATTTAAAAATTATAATTAATTAAATTAAAATTATGATCATGCTAGACTACATATAGAATAATTCTATTCCTAGTCTAGTCATGCATCTCATACATCTTAGATCTAGATTATTTAATTTTTAATTTTTTGATTTTAAATCTAATCATATCTAATGTGATATCTAAAATTATCTAATTATCAAATTAAAAATAAACTAAAATCAGATCTAATGAATTATGGAACCTGGCTCCGATACTAGTTGAAGGGAAAAACCTATTTTCTAGGTCAGGTTCCTTCAGATCTGATTGGATCAGGAGGGATATTTTAAAATAATTTTCTTCAAGATCTTAATTAGATTTGAAACTCCTCATATCTAATCTTATTAATTTGATAATAAAAATAAAAATTAAATCTAACTAAATTATACCTTTGTTTTGGATAATCCAATTATCCTTTGATGATCCCGATGTTTGCCTGAGGTTCAGGATGTAGCCATGCAAGTGTCTAGCCTCTACAGGTATTCACTCAGGTAGAATTTGAAGATTTTCTCCTTCTCAATCAACCCACCAAAAATTATATCTAGATCTGATCTTGAAGGTATTCAAAATGGCTTTTGAAGAACAATCATTGTCTCTTGCAGCGGTGCTGCCTTCTTTCTTTCTTAGCATCTTTCACTTGCTTGGATCGCACCTTCTTCATGCCCAAAGTCCATTAGGCATGGATAGGAGAGAGAAGACTAGAGGATGGCATGGAGAAGAAAGGAGAGAGGCAATATGGCATGGGCTAAAGGCAGAAGAATTGAATTTTAGGCGTAGATAGGGTTTATATAGACCATGCTGCGTCATGCAGTGCCACATCATCCTGGCCAATCACGACCATTTATGCAATCAAATCTAAATCTGATTGGTGGAATGACATCATCTAATCCAATCAGATTAGAGACCGTCAAAACTCTTCTTAGGTGGTGCCAAGACTGGGTCAAACAAGTCTTCTTGGAGCCACACAATTTACTCCCCTGAAGCAACTGGAGTCCCATCTGTATGGGATTCCATCTTTTATCCTCATGGGGCGCACGCCTCCCTAGGTGTGTGCCCACTTCCTATTTGCTTTTTAGTAGAAGGACAAGTCCCCAAGTTCTCTTCTATGGGCGCATGACATATGGGCAAATGTCTAAGTGTCCAGGATCAACATTTGACCAATGTCCGAAGATAAGATTTAGCAGGCGATGGAAAATGGTAGGTATTGTCTCAAATTTATCTCATAAATTAAGACAATCCTTTTTTGACCTGGACAAGCTCTAGTCAGACTAAGTAAAGATTTTTGAGTGAGCTCAAACACATTTGGCTCAGTCGAGACAAGCTTTAATGATTGTTAAAGGAGAACATTAGGCTCAATCATGTGCTAGCATGATTTTCTTAAACCTAATTGAATCTTATTCAAATCAATTGAACTGAATTAATCTAATTGATGATATCCAGATCCAAACTCTTATTTGTGTGACCCAATTAGGTTCAGTTCCATATGGTAATGGAATATATCACGATCTGTATCATCGACATCATCGAAATACCTTCCGATGGATTAGAACTTTTCTGATTCAGACAACTAGTATGATCGATCATCCAAATTATTCTAATTACTTTCAAAATCTTAGTACAGTCACCTATGTGATTAAGTTCTTCTATCTTGATCTTCGATCAGATTAGGTTTAAGGTGATCTCGACAAATCCTAATTTCCATCATATGAATTAATCATTCGATTCAAGTCCAATGTAAAAACCCTAACAGAAACTCTTTCTATTATTTCACTCTGCCATGGCCATGGGCTTATGGACTTGATTCTCATGATCATCATAGGGCTGCTTCTCATCTACCAAGGTAGATAGATATCCTGTTGGTGCAATCCAATTCCTATAATGAACATGCTATAGCCAACATACACCTCAGGATTTCGAATGGCTAGGAGATCGAGTTATGGTGTAGTCAAACTACAATACCTTTAAGGTGAATTATCGATGCACCTCAGATCAAAGAATCAGACATACTACTGCAGCTTCATACTAGCCATCGATGAGAAGATAGACTTCCTCATGACTTCTCGAGGTGGTCACAGTCAGTGCCCTCATTCTCTAATGAGTACATGTACTCTTACTCCGGTATCTCTACACCATAGACTTAAGACTCATCTATCCAAAAAAAGTGATCGTACATCAACCTTCCGGATCAATCACCATCCTCATGATGATCCTACGATTGAGAGCATTTTATGAGTTAATAATAAAAATTCATGTCTTAAATTTTTAACTCTTAAAAATATGAACTATCATTACCATTAACTCAAGGAATGTATCATAGATACTTTGAAATACACACTATGATAGAAAATAATTCATTTTATTATTGATGGTTAAAATTATAATTTTGCCCTTAGAAGTGTATTACAAGTATCAGCCAATCTGACTTCTAGGGCTTACATATCTAATAGTTCATGAAGAAATATGCAAAAATCACCTAGGGGCAAGAACCTTATCATATAAGCTACTTTGACAAGGATACTATTGGCCAATAATACATGAAGATGTGATGGATTATGTAAGAAAATTTGATAGATGTTAGAAAAATATAAACATTCAGAGATAGCTGACTTCACAGCTCACACCTTTAAATGCTCCATTGTCGTTTGCACAATGGAAAATGGACATACTTAGGCCTTTTCCTATGGCGTCGAGGTAACAAAAGTTCTTGTTGGTGGTAGTTGACTATTTTACTAAGTGGGTTGAGACTGAACCCCTAGTAAAAATTACTGAAGCCAATGTACAGGACTTCATCTGAAATTCGATAGTTTATAGATTTGGTCTACCATGGATACTAATCACTGATAATGGACTCCAATTTGTAGGAGCAAAGTTTACTGAATTCTGTAAAGGCCTGAACATTTTCCATCACTTCACATCAATAGCTTATTCATAGGCAAATGGTGAGTCCGAGGTAACTAACAGAACTTTGCTTCAAAGGATAAAAGCAAGGCTAGAAAGAGTAAAAGGCACATGGATAGATTAACTTTTTCATGTGCTTTGGGCTTACCAAACTATTCAAAAATTGCCTACTGGAGAAACTCTCTTTGCATTGGCTTTTGTGTTGCTCCAAGAATTAATTTTTATGATTACAAAATATTTGAAGGAATTACTTGTAACATTCTGAACCAGCAAAATAGTATATTAAAAGATTTTTATTCAAATATGTTTGATATTGATACCTTGAAAGATTTTTAAAGTAATATTGGTGTGTGTAATAGTTCTGGATGCGATGGTGGTTATCTGTTATTTCGAGTCCTGAAAAATTTTTATCTAAAAGCTAGCACCTATAAGGGGAGCTATATAAAAAATATATTTTTTTGGAGCAAAAAATCCTGATAATTGATCTTTAGATGTTGGTAAGTTACAAAATAATTTTTAATGAATTTTGGAGATCATTTAATCTATTCGTTCAGAAGTAAGAAAGTTATAAAAGTTTTAAGTTTGGATAATTTGAATTAGAACCAAAATTTTAGTTACTTATTCTTAAGGATTTTGATTTTGCTGATATTTTTATTAGTTTTAGGTAAGGAGGTATTTCTTATTTACATTTATATTTTAAAGTTAATGAATATTAACTTAAAAAAGGAAATATAAATTAGCTGAGAATTAAATAAAGCTGTGAAGAGAGTTTGAAGAGTTAATTTCTAGAATCCTAAGGTTCGAGCTGACCCGAATTGAAATCAAACCAGCCCGAGTCTAAGGCTACAAAATGAATTTTCTATTTTTCTAAGAGAGTCAGTCCGATTTGATGTCGACCTAACCTGAGTGACACTAGAGCTGACCCGATTTAGGGCCGAGCTAGCTCGATTAACAAAAAATTCTTAGAGCGGGTTTAACCGAGAGGGTTTTAAGTGAAGCTTTTAAAAATAAATTTTTAAGGGATGAATGAGTAGCTTGAGGACATTAACTAATGGTTGAAAATACATTAGAGCAACACTTGTTAAGCTTGGGATTGGGTGGATTCTTCATGGAATGACATCTAGCAAATTTTCATTAGTTTATTTATTTCCAAAACAATAAAACTATTGGTTCTCTTTTCTTCTGTTCTGGATTTCCTTGGTTGGAATGACTAGAAGTGAGAGGGAGAGAGCTAAAGAAAGAAGAGTCCTTAGTTAAAAGTTCATAGAATTCAGTAGACAAAGATAGGGTTTGAGGATAGACTGATTTGGAGGGAGAAAAGTTGCTGGAGATGGGAAAGAAAGAACTTGGTTTTAGAACTTTTGTAGGGTTGTAGTTGTTTGAGGTAAGGATTCTGATATCTAAACTAAGTTAAATTGAGTCCTCAACTATTCTTATCAGATTTAGAAGTTTAGTAAGTTGAGGTATGCAATTTAAATTAAATTTAAAGATCGATTATGCTTTTGTTGATTCTGAAATTGGAGAGATGGCTTCGTTATGAATTGAAATGATGTTAACTAAATCTGAAATCAATTATAAGAATGGAAATAGAATTAAATATCTAAAAATTTATAAGTTATGTGGAAGTTTATTTAGACCTAAGCTGAAGTAAGCAAGGGTGAGTAGAAAGGAATAATTGAAAGATTTAAGTAAGAGTTTAGAAGTAGAATATGTGTAGTTTTGATCTTGAGTTGCATGGTATCATATTGATCAATATTTATTGATGATATAGGAAAAGAAAAGGGTTGGAAAGGTGTTTGAATAAGCCATTTAACTAGTAGCCAGTTGAGGTGAGTGGTTTTCCTATTTAACCTTGGTAATTTTCTTATTATATTCTATTATGTGAATGACTTATTTTGGAAAGCAACTAACTTGGATTATTCTTTAGCTTATATATATATATATATATATATATATATATATATATATATATATATATATATATATATATATATATATATATATGCAAGTATGAAAACAAGCAAGGGATTTAGTTGAAATGCTATTGCTGAATATGTATATTCAGCACATGTACTTATTTAAATTGAGATAAGATTTCATGTTCATTAAAAATGTTTTGATTTTTCTCTTTAGCTTTTGGAATATAATTTCTTGATAATTGAAAAGTTATTCAGCATGTGTTTTAAAAGGGTAACCCATAGGAATGATCAATCTATCGGTACATCCTATCATTCACATAAGCATAGCATTAGCTAGCATCACAAACTGGAAACTTAGCTTGCCCAGTGGGGGCTTATTCATTACTAACATCAAACTCAGCTTTCCCAGTGGAGCTTATTTACATCATTTGGCATTAGTAGCTACTTGCTCGCTACCTTTGGAAAGTGATGCTCTGGAGTGTAGCCGGTAATAACCATTAGGTAGCATACCTGAGCATAATATGATTATTACAAGGTATTGTTCTGATTTGGCACATTTTAGCATATGATGTTATAATCTTATTTAATTGATTCAGTTTAATGATTTACATGAAGTGTTAAAGCTAGGGATTTCTATTTTTCATTGTTAAATAGTCTATTCACTCCTTGAGACTTCCCAAGTCTCACCCCTCATTCTTTTATGTGCAATTTGAAGCTTCTTAGCTAGATTTGGAGGTTGTATCATCATTTGTCAGCATCTGCTTTGAGAAGTGAGGGCTAAGCTAGCTTAGGTTATGAGAGGAGTGCATTTTAAGGGTAGCATGTATGTGCATCAAACTATGGTTTATGATATGTACTATATGGTGGTGTCACTTGGATCTGGAACTAATAAATATGTTATATTTTGAATGACTTGACTTGTGTAAAATGTATATAGTATGGTTTTGTGAATGGAACCTTGAATTTGATTATGTAAATTATTGAGTTGAATTGTGATATTTGCTTTAGTAGATTAAGAGGTTAGATTAAGTTGTATATGCTGATTGAGGATGAATTTGAGATTTTTATGGTGAGCATATTTAAATGATATTATAGCTTAGCAATAGCTTAAAAATTTCTTTAACCTTTAGATAAGGGTGGGGTGTGGCACCGTCACCTATAGCTAGTTAACAGTGGGGTGTTACATGTTTGGTATCAGAGCAAGGTTTTGTAATTAATGGAGAGATCAGTAAAGATGAGCCAAGGTTATGCGCAAAGGTTAATGGTTAATAATCAGTGGATATAAGCAAAGGTTAGTAGGAAATACATGATTAATTATCAGAACAAAGGTTTAATGGACTATCGAGATAGGCAATGGTTAGTTGTTTATTAAGATGAGCAAAAGTTTAATTGGTGATATGAGTAAAGTCTTATAATAAGTAGAAGTGAACAAAGATTTATAATCAGTGGCATAATAAATAGTTATGGACACTGGAGATCAATAAAAGTTTATGAGTAGTAGGGATGGACCTAAGCTAGAGTAAAGGTTTTTGATTGGTAGAGGTGAGCCAAATCTAAGGATTAGTATATATATAAAGTGAGTTGAGTGATTTTGGAGATGACCTGATTGATAGATAAATTGAATCATGATCTTTTAAAGATTTCTTATCAGTAGCATTTATTTTAAGTTTATGTTTCAATTTGAAGGTTTTCTTTTAAGATTCATTTATTAGAAGAATTATCATAAAGAGGAAATGAAGTTGATTGTATCAATTATATTTTGTAGGAAGATGGTTCAGACAAGATCAGGGTTTGATGGAGATCTGTTACCAGTAAGAGATAGTAGTCGAGGTTGTGGTTTAAGTAGAAGTCGAGGTCGCGGTTGGGGTTGGGGTAAAACAAGAAGACCTGATAGTGATGGCCAAGATTGCACGATATTACCTTGTACTTTACCTTTCGCCTTAAGGAAGGAGAGAGAGACTTTACAATCGCATGAGAATATTTTTGAGGCTGCACCTAATACCCCAGCATCAAATCCTTTATTTCAAGTGCAAGTACCTACTATTGAATTGCAGGACTTTGTAGGTATAATTACTCAAGCAATTACTACTACAGTAGCTTCTATTTGTGATCTTCAATCTCAAGATACAGATGTAGAGAGAAGTTGTAAGAGAATTAGAAAATCTAAGGCAATGGAATTATGAAGTGATCCTAATAGGAGAGCTAGTTCAGTTGCTACATCATTAAATCAAATCCCTCAACGTTCAAATTATGGGATGTTTCAGTTGGGAGAATGTAAAAAGGGGTTTAGAGGATGTTTCCGATGTGGATAGATAGGTTACAAGAGGAGAAGTTGTCCAAACAAAGCTCTAGTTAAGAGGTTCCCATCAAAGTCCAATGTGTTTTCTGGTGTGCAAGCAAGCAAAGTGATGATTAATACAAATGAACAGATAGATCAAAGTAAGAAAGACAACAAGTGAGGTAAGTTACCTTTGATGTGGAAAATAAGTATGAGTTAAATATTTTAATTGAAAATTTATTTAAGTACAAGTTTGAGTTGGAGTTGGAGGACAAGGATTTAATTTTTAAATACAATTGCTTGTGATGCTTTGAATTGTTAGTAGTTTTATATCTTGATTAATTGAGTAGCTAATTAATAAGCATGAACTGAATAAGTATACTTACAGTGTTGATAGCTTCTAAAATAAGCGAAGAATCTGCATTCTTATGTTCCCTATTTGTACTAGGTATTGCATTTTTGTGAGGTATGTGTTGATATGATTTAATGAATAATATTGAATAGAGAATTAGATGACAATTACTAAGGATTGTGACGCATCAAAAGATTTAGAATTTGTAAGTTTATAATCTAAAGTTTCAAGTTCAAAAATGTTAAGATAAACTCAGAAGTTAAGATAGTGTGGACAATAACAATGTGAGTACTAGTTAATGTTGACCCTTGGACTGATTTTGATGATAACAAAAGTATTTGAGTATAATTTGTTAAGTTACTAATATTATTTTCAAGGATGTGTAGTTAAATTCCAAGTAGTTATAATGATATAAGTGACTTCCATCAATCAAATGAAGCATCATCAATCAAGAGGCTTTTGAAGAAAATTAAGACTTTACACATCATAAAAGGAATGATTATTGAGAGATAAATTAAGTTTAAGAAGCAAGTCTAGCCTACAAAAGAAATTGGAGAAGAAAGACTGTCAAAACCTAAATGGCACGCTTGGCACGCATCTTAGTTGACTAAGATTAAAGGTTAGTCGACTATCAGAAAACATAGAAAAATGAGATTTCTAGATTCGGGAGAATAAGTTGACTAAGTCTTAGAAGTTAGTCGACTATGTCTTAGAAGACTGTAGAAGACAGACAACATAGAAAATGAAATTTTTGGACCCAGGGGACTTGATCGATTAAGTCTTAGAAGTTAGTCGACTATATCTCAGAAGACTGTAGAAGATAGAAAGCATAGAAAAGGCTGAAGTTGAGGTATAGTCGACTAAGTCAAAAAAGGTTAGTCGACTATGTCACTATAACAGCTAGTTTTTTCCAAAACTGCACTTTTTCAGTTCCAACTTTTTTTCAATGGCTAGATTTTCATGTCCAATGGCTAGGACATTAAATATGGCTTCTTTAGAGGTTTTAGAGTGGTGAGAAGGTCTTGAAATATATAAGAAACTTTTAAGAACTTCAGAAAGGACTTTTTGCAACCAATATTCAAGAGCCTTCAAGCCTACACTAAGTGCATTCATTGTGAGAGCTATCAAGTGAAGAGAAGGATTCATTTTTTTGAAGATTCTCTATCCTTCTAATCATCCTCAAAGTGAGAGAAGCCAAGATGCAAGCACTGAAGAGCTTCACCAACTTCTCTCAATCATTCAAGAAGAAGAGCAAAGCAATCAAGCCTTCCATCTTCTAAACTCTTCTTCTTTGGGCTTCGTTGAGTTTTTCTTTCTAAAGTTCTTTTAATAGTGTGATTGTATTGTATTTATTTACAAGTTTCTTGGGGAGAGAAACTTGGGGTTGGTCCAAGCCTAAAGTTGGATGTTGAAAATGTTTGATTGGTGAACCTAGATCAAAACCAATTGGGATTGATTGTTAGCCCCGAAAAATAATCATTGTAGAGGATGTAGTTGGTGAGCTTAGGTCAAAACCAATTGGATTGGATTGTAAGCCCAAGAAAAACAATCAAACTATAATCAATTGAATGATTATAGTTGAACTCTCAAGTGATTCACTTAAGGAGTGGACGTAGATGCTAAGGTTGGTGCCGAACCACTATAAAAGCTTGGTCTCTTATGCTTGTATTATGTTATTTTCATTGCTCTCATTCTATACTTAAATTTTACATTATTTCACCAAGCACTCAATATTAAAATTTAGCTATATTAGTAATTAAATTTTTTAAAACATCCAATTCATCCTCCCTCTTGGGTGGCCATCCTTGGGCAACAAGTGATATTAGAGCGGGTGCTCTATATTAATTGTTGACCTAACGGTCTTAGAGCTAAAGATTTAATGGCAAACCTAAGTGGAACTTCATTAGTTGAAGGACAATCAACCAATAGACCCCCACTTTTCAATGGAACAAATTGTACCTATTGAAAAGCAAGATTGAGGATATTTATTCAAGCATAAGACTATAACATGTGGAGTGTCATAGTAAAAGGTCCTTACACACCCACAATCATAATTGATGGCATGTCCATTCCAAAGCCCGAAAAAGATTGGGATGAACATGACAAAAGAGAAGCACAACTCAATGCCAAAGTAATGAATATGTTATATTGTGCTTTGGATACAAATGTGTTTAATAGGATATCAACATGTTCATTCATCAAAAAAATTTGGAATAGACTTGAAGTTATCCATAAGGGACTAATCAAGTCAAAAAATCTAAGATAAACATGTTGGTGTACAAGTATGAATTATTTAAAATGGAATCACATGAAACTATCACTGAAATATTCACAAGATTCATGAATATATTAAATGGTTTAAAAGGTCTATGAAAGAATTATTCTAATAGTGATGTTGTGCAAAAAATTCTTAGGTCCTTGCTAAAAAATTGAGAGCCAAAAGTGACTGCCATTCAAGAAGCAATGAACTTAAATAAGTTAGCTTTGGAAAAGCTCATTGGATCTCTTATGACCCATGAGTTAAATATGAACCAAGAGAAGGAAGAAGAGGTGAAGAAAAAGAAAATAATAGCCCTCAAGGCTGCTGCCATTCATCAAGAAGAAAGTGATTCCGAAGAGAGTTCGGAGGATGATGAGGAGATGGCCATGATAGTAAGAAGATTCAAGAAGTTCATGAGAAGGAGAAAGAGATTGAAACCTAAGAAAAAGTTTAACAAGGGAGAAGGTAGTAAAGAAAAGGAAAAAGAAAAAGAGAAGGAATAACCACCCATTTGCTATGAGTGCAAGAAGCCCAGACACTTTCGGATGGATTATCCAATGTTGAAGAAAAACTCAAAGAAATTCAAGAAGAAAGCATACAAAGCCACATGGAGTAATGATGAGGACTCTTCTTCAGGTAAGGAAGAATATCAAAGAGAAGAAAAGGCAAACCTTTGTCTCATGTCACATAATGATGATGAGGTAAATGATGATACTTCAATTGCAGATTTTACCTTTGAAGAGTTATATGATGCTTTTAATGACTTAATTGGTGATTTTAAGAAGTTATCATATAAGAATAAAGAACTAAAGAAAGATAACCAAGCCTTCACCAAAGACGAAGCTAAAGTAGAAGAAGATATGAAAGAACTACAAAATAAATTAAATGAATATAGTGAAAAGAATGTCTCCTTGCAAGATGAAATAGTAAGACTAAGGTTAATTATGGATAGATACATGATTAGCTCAAAGAATCTTCAAACATTGATTGATAATCCAAAGATGTTTTTCGATAAAGCTAGTTTAGGATACATCCACAAAGAAAACAAAAATCTTTAAGGAATATGTTTGATAGATCACAAAATCAAAAAAAAAGCATAACTTGCTTTAAATGTAACAAAATTGAACACAAAGCATTTGAATGCATAATGAATGCAAACAAGAAGCTTAATACAAATCAATCAAAGATGAGATAAATTTAGATTCTAAAAGAAACCATTTGTGCAAACTTCAAAGGACCCAAGTTAACTTGAGTATCTAAATCTACTTGATTTTGTGAATAGGTGTGCTTGGCATCCATGAGAGCTAAAAGAAGATGATATCTAGATAGTGGATATTTGAGGCACATGACGGGAGATAAATCTTAATTTATCTCTCTTGAAGCAATGGATGGAGGTGTGGTGATATTTGGAGACAAAGGTAAAGGCAAAATTATTGGTCTCGATAATATTTTGATCACATCTTCTACTTGTATAGAAAATATATTGCTTGTTGATGGTTAATGCACAATCTACTTAGTATTAGTTAATTATATGATAAAAAATTTAATATTTTATTTAAATCATCTCGTTGCATAGTAACCAATTCACTTGATGATAGCATTAAATTCATAGAAAAAAGACATGATAATGTTTATATTATTGATCTTAATGAACTTAAAAAGAAAAATTTTGAATGTCTTGTTGCTATGAATGCTAAAATAAATGAATCTAGTTGGATATGGCATAATAGGCTGGGTCATGTAAGCATGGACTTATTGTCTAGATTAATCAAGCTTGACTTAGTAAAAGGCTTACCCAAAATAAATTTTGAAAAGAATAAGATTTGCAAAGCATGTCAATTCGAGAAACAAACAAAATTATCTTTCAAATTCAAGAATATTGTCTGAACAATTAGACCTCTAGAGTTACTTCATATGGATTTATTTGGACCAATTTCAACTACAAGTCTAGGATAAAAATGATATAGTTTTGTGATAATAGATGATTTTTCAAGATATACTTAGATTTTATTTTTATCTCATAAAGATAATGTCTTTGACATGTTTGTTGAGTTATTTAACTAAATCATAAAAGAAAAGGAATGTGATATTTCATATATAAGAAGTGATCATGGTACGAAATTTGAGAATCAAAAATTTAAAAGTTTTTGTTTTAAGAATGGAATAAATCATAATTTTTCAGTCCCTAGGATACCCCAACAAAATGGGGTAGTAAAAAGAAAGAACAAAATATTAATTGAAATAGCACGGACCATGCTTTGTAAAAACAACCTCCCAAAATATTTTTCGGTGGAAGCTATTAACATGCATGCTATGTGCTAAATAGAGCATTAATTAGACCTATTTTAAAGAAAACTCCATACAAGCTTTATAAGAAAAAGGAATCTAATATTTCATACCTTAAAGCTTTTGGATGTAGATGCATCATTTTAATAAAAGGCAAAGATAAATTAGGTAATTTTGATGCAAAATCAGATGAAGGTATCTTCCTAGGCTATTCAATTAATAATAGAGCATATAGAGTGTTTAACAAAAGAACATTAGTTATAGAGGAATCTGTGCATGTCATCTTTGATGAAACTAACTCTCTAAAAGCAAGAGAAGAGGAAATTGAAATAAATGCAGATAATTTAAAAAAAGAATTGAAGAATATGATACTTGAAGATACACCTTCATAAGAACAAGAAGGTGAAAAGCAAGATGTCGAAGAAAGGGAGCAATAATCTCAAGAGGAGCAAGGTGCATCCAATTTACCAAAAGAAAGGAGGTATGATCACAATCATCCCAAAGAATTAATTATTGGTGATCCATCTCATAGAGTTAAAACTAGATCATATCTTAGGGAAACCATGAATCATATTGCATTTGTATCTCACTTAGAATCTAAAAATATAATTGAGGCTGAAAAGACTCAAATTGGATATTAGCAATGCAAGAAGAATTAAACCAATTTGAAAGAAATAAAGTTTGGAAACTAGTTGAAATACCTAAAATACTTTCTTGTAATTGGAACTAAATGGGTTTTTAGAAATAAACTTGATGAAAAGGGTAATGTAACTAGAAATAATGCTAGATTGATTGCACAAAAATACGATCAAGAAGAAGGAATCGATTTTGATGAATCCTTTACACCTGTAGCTAGACTTAAAGCTATTAGGTTGCTCTTGTCATTTGCTTGCTTTATGAATTTCAAACTTTTTCAAATAGATGTAAAAGGTGCATTCTTGAATGGACTAATTGAGGAGGAAGTTTATGTTGAACAACCTTTGGGTTTTGAAAATCAAGAATTGTCCAATCATGTTTATAGGCTTAAAAAGGCACTCTATGGATTAAAACAAGCCCTTAGGGCTTGGTATGATAGATTTGTTAGATATGTGTGCCCTAGAAGCTAGATTGGCTGACACTTATAATACACTTCTAAGGGCAAAATTATAATTTTAACTATAAATAATAAAATAAATTATTTTCTATCATAGTGTATATTTGAAAGTGTGTATGATACATCTATTGAGTTAATGGTAATGATAGTTCATATTTTCAAGAGTTGAAAATTTAAGATATGATTTTTCATTATTAACTCATAAAATGCTTCCGACCGTAGGATCATCACAAGGATGATGATTGATCCAAAAGGTTGGTGTACGATCGCTTCTTTAGGATAGATGAGTTTTAAGTCTATGGTGTAGAGACACCAGAGCAAGAGCATAGGTACTCGTTAGAGAATGAGGGCACTGAGCGTGACAACCTCAAGTAGTAATGAGAAAGTCTACCGTCTCATCGATGACTGGCTCGAAGCTATAGTAGTGTGTCTGGTTCTTTGACCTGAGGAGCATCGATAGTTCACCTTGAGGGTGTTATAATTTGACTACACCATAACTCGATCTCCTAGCCATTCAGAATCCTGAGGTGTATGTTGGCTATAGCATGTTCATTGTAGGAATTGGATTGCACCAATAGGGAATCTATCTACCTTGGTAGATGAGGAGCAGCCCTATGATGATCATGAGAATCAAGACCATAAGCCCATAGCCATGGCAGAGTGAAATAATAAAAAGAGTTTCTATTAGGGTTTTTACATTGGACTTGCATCGAATGATTAATTCATATGAGGGATATTAGGGTTTGACGAGATCACCTTAACCCAAATTTGGTCGGGGCTCATGATAGAGAAACTTAATCACATAAGTAACTACATTGAGAGGTTCATTTTTAGTTCTGATGGATTGCCACCATATGTTGCTAGGTGTCACTAGTGGATTTTGGGAGCAATTAGAATAATTTGGATGATTGATCATACTAGTTGTCTGAATCAGAAAAGTTCTGATCCATGAAAAGGTGTTTCGATGTCGATGATAGAGATCGCGATATATCCCATTACCATATAGAATTGAACCTAACTGGATCATAGAAATAAGAGTTTGGATCTAGATATCATCAATTGGACTAACCTAGTTCAATTAATTTGAATAAGATTCAATTATGTTCAAGGAAATCGTGCTAGCACACGATTGAGCCTAATGTTCTTCTTTAACAATCATTAAAGCTTGTCTCGACTGAGTCAAATGTGTTTGGGCTCACTCAAAAATCTTTACCTAGTCTAACTGAAGCTTGTCCAAGTCAGAAAAGGATTGTCTTAATTTATGAGATAAATTTGAAACAACACCTGAGTTTTTCCGTCACCTTCTAAATCTTGTCTTTGGACTTTGGTCAAATGTTGGCTTTTGACACTTAGACATCTACCCATGTGTCATGCACCCATAGGAGAGAACTTTGACTCTTGTCCTCTTACTAAAAGGTAGAGAGACAAAGGGCACATGCCTAGGGAGGCGTGCATCCCATGTGGATAAGGATTGGAGTCCCATACAGATGGGACTCTAGTTGCTTCAGGGAATCAAACTTGATGGCACCAAAGAGTCTTGTTTGACCCATTCTTGGCACCATCTAAGGAAAGTTTTGAGGCACTCTAATCTGATTAGATTAGATGATGTCATCCCACCAATCAAATTTAGATCTGATTGCAT